>MU224311.1:3951403-3973987 GCA_018584345.1 Thuja plicata | reverse complement strand
TTTGCTCTCTGAAATCATCTATGAAACTTAGTCCTCTCCTTGAAAGGAACTCATAAACAATTAGACAAACTACCTTATAGCTAGTGTATTTCAAATGCCTTACAGATGAAACACACTAGAGCACAAAAAGAATACAAAGAGACAAGATAATATGAAAGAGGGAAAACCACATTGTATTCTATTACTGTATTCTGCTTCAACATATCCAGACAAGAAGCTTTCCAAAATATACAAAGATACAGAAATATAACTTACAATAAAATTTCCCAAGACCAATAGGGACCTGCTCTGGGCAGAGGAAAGGAACCCTTACAACTAAGAGAAGAAGGCAAGATATAGAAGAGGGAGAAACCCTAAAACTTCTAGGCAATTGACACATGTCATTCTCTCAAATCTGATTCTACTCATTCTTTACTCTTTTTAAAAAGATCTGATTACTTAGTAAATTTTTCAATTTCACCTTCCTGAGAGAACATCTGATTTTCCTTTTAAAGTATTTCTTTCCTTTTCCCACTGAGAAGCTTTCAAATTTGATTTCATCTATTTCTAAAGTCAATATTATCAGGCTTCTTTTGCGCCCATCCCTGTACTGGATCCTGCCTGTGGACATGTAACCTGGATTCATTAGCCCAACTCTACAAGTATACCTTGCCATGAATGCTCACCAACTGAACATAACCTCTTAGGATGAGAAGTGACCCCTGACGGCTGCCGCTCAATTTCTCATTAATGAATCCTCTATCATGACCATGCCTTTGCCAACTGCAACTGAGAGCAATAACTTCTGAGTGGACTCTGCATCTTTTTCCATGCCTTTGAATCTTCCTTTCTTCACCAACATTGAAACAAATCTAATTCTAGGATCAACAGACTCTCTGTGCACGACCTTCTACAATTGAAACCTCTCTGATTAATCCTGGAACACGACCACAGGGAAATCATGGCAGACGAACGCTCCAGTGCCAAATCTGCCACCAAAATTTCAAATTTGAAGTCCTGTGACCTCGCGACCAACCGTTAGTCTCTTTGTCACGAGCGTTTTCTCTTAACCATGGTCTGATCTTCAGATTAGGCGATAATGTAATTCCTTTACCTCGGCTAACCCAAGTCTTTCCAGCGATCAGGCGACTATGAAAAAATCTAAGTCGCGGGGAGTTATCCTTAACTCAGTATCCTTCTCCAGACTACGCGACAAACCGTTTACCTTTTAACATTTCATTGTTATCGCCAAGTCACTAGAAGCTTATTTTTTACTTCAAGATAACATGACAACCTTAGTCAATGAGTCGGGTGATAAGATCAACTTAACCTTATTATATAGCACATGCCCTTTTCTATTTACAGCGACCTCGTGACATACCCTAATCGCTTAGTCGGAAGCACTTTCTCCCTGGGGCACTTTTATCACCAGACTTAGCGACCAGCGTCAGATCCTTTCATCTTTCCATCACACGGCTGTGTTTTAATCGCTATAAATTTCCTCATGCCCTTAAAATATCAAGAGACTTCGTGACTGAGGACAAACATACCTTAGTCTCCTTATCGCTTGATCCCTTTCCTTCATCTGGCGACCTCCCGACAACCACTAGCTCTGTGACAGATGTCGTCTTTTCTTTCGTCCTCTTTATGCATACTGGAAACTGAGTCACCGCCCTGATCTGGCGACATCCCGACTGAGGGAAATTTCTTAGCATGAAACCGTTAGTCGCATGGTCGGGAATGTTATGTCTTAACCGCCAATTAATCACGAGACCACGCGACTGAAGCAAAGCTTTAACTGTTTGACTAAGCAGATCCAGCGACAATGCGACATGAAGTAAGCGCAAGGTCGGGAGACATTTCTTTGACTAGCCATTTCTTCTCACGATCACCCGACTGAGGTGGGTCCCGTTCCTTTTAAAAGCTTATAACATGAAAATCAAGCGACAACCCGACCAAAGAAAGATCGCTAAGTCTTGAGACATAGATGGAATATTTTGTTTCTTATCAAGACTACGCGACATAAAGGAAAAACTAAGTCGGGAGAAACTTTAGCATATTCGTTTCTGGGTTACGCGATCAAGCGACCTGACTTAAAACACATGTCTTAAGTGACTGAAAAAGGTAATGATAAAACATAAGACATGGAAAAGGGTTTTAAACATGCATCGTTTAACACTAGGCTTTAGGGTTTTTTCAGGGTTTTTGACAATTTGGGCAAGGAATAAGCATAAAAACCTAAAAATTTGCACAGTTGAAGCCATACAGAACAAGAAGGGACTGAAATGGATAGGCCAGAACCAGAAAAAGGACAAGGAACTGGGAGAACCACCAAATAAGAAATATCACCAACAGGATCTACAATCTTGTGCCTTATGACCATGTTTCTGACACTTTTAACAATAACCATTATATCTTGGTTTGGTGGGTGCATCACTTGCTTCAGCCCAACATTCATGTGCTTTATGTCCAAATTTCTCACAATTAAAATAGTATTCATTAAAATTAGGTTTAGGATTGGACTTACCTTTCTTGCTTCAAAAAATGTTTTCTGTATGACCTAGGTTTCCAAAGTGGTGGCAAACAGGCTTGTTGTGCTTTGTCTTTGCATTCCTCCTTTCACCATTCCTAGATGAGTATCCTTTCTCAGCAGATGTCTTTGGTTCAGTGTGACCTAATCTAGAAGAATCCTTTGACCTTCTTGATGATTCCATCAGATTCTCAAAATGAGTCAAAGCTTCATTAGGTTTGTTTAACCTTTCATTAAGTTCCTTCTCAGATCTCAGATCATCTTTCAATTGATTCTTCTTAGATCTTAGATTTATCATTTCCATATCTTTCCTACTAATCTCCTAATTTTCAAGTAGCAGTTGATTTTCCATGTCAACCTGATTGACTTTCATCATTTGCACATCATGTGTCCTTTCATCAAGTCTAAAAATTATCACCCTTTTGTCTTCTTCTGCCATAGCTTTCTTCTTTTGTTCCACTACTTCACATATTCTCACTGTCTCTATTTCTTGTTCTCTTTTAAAGTTTCTAAATTCTTCACACAGTGCATTGTTCTTTTCCCGTAGATCTGCAATTGCTGCATCGCTCTCAGTAGAATATCCATTCTAAAATAGATTTGCAGTGTCATCTTCCTAATAATGAGTATCATTCATTTGTTTGGCCAAATCTTTCCTAGCTGTCAATTATTTCTTCAATTCCTATCTTGCTATCTCAAGCTGATGTAATGCTAGCTGAATCTTGATCTTCTAATTCTCAAAGAATTTACCCAACTTGTAAACCTTCATCTCAAGATCTGTACTCATAAGCTGATTAAAAGATTTTGTAGGTGAACTTTTCTCTGATACCAATTGTTGGAAGTAAAAGGATGGGAAAGAAAGATACTAAGAGGGGGGGTGAATCAGATCTTAAAACTTAACCACTTAAAACAAATTGATTCACATTCATACATATATGAATTTAACCTAACATCAGATAGCATCAATAACATCAAATATGTAACTCATAACACAAAACTTGGTAACCCATAAACCCAAATAGGTAAAACTGGGGTGTGGATGACACCCAAAAAATCTTCACTACTGTAGCAATAAAGTGTGCCTGTTAGGGCTATAAGAGTTTGATTGTAACATGCAATCTAACTGGTTAAAGTTTTGTTCTGTTAAGAACTAAAGATCATTACAATCTACCTTGTTAAAAGATTTCAACTTATAGTAAAGTAAGCACTCAGCTAAGAGATTTGAAACGGTCTACTAAAACCACTATGTTAAGAGATTTAACCTGATACACCTGTTAGAATGTTCCAAGTAGTGATCCTTCATTATGCACTCAAATGGTGATGATGGATCTTCTCTTTCCAATACCTTCTGTGATCTCTCAATTTCATATGTCTTTCCTTTGCTTATCATTGCTTTGTCATTCTGCCTTGTCTAGGCTTCTTCTAAAAATAACTTACTGTTCATCTCTCATGAACACACAATCCTTCTCTGTATGTCTCTTGCTCTCACACTCTCTCTCTTACTTTTAGGGTTAGAATCCATCTTATTATATATTTTTGGATCTAGCAACAAGATCTAGATCAATGATCAAGATCTATTGTTTATGCCTCCAATGCATACTGATTTCCTGATTGGCTCCATGCCATGGATAGTATAAAACAATTAAATGAAAAGTTAACTCAGTAGACAAAAATTAAATGCATACAAATGTCGGCCCAAATCACATACAAGTTGGCCTAAATGTTTACATCAAAGTTTGATTTAATCCTAACATGTATGCAAAAACTTCTCTACTCGACACTTAATATTCTACTCAGCTCGGCATGATGTAACTCAGCAAACTAAAACTTTCTCGGCAATGTTGCTTGGCCTTGAATGTTTAGTTCAGCCACAGTGATTAACCAACTAAAACTGCCTAAGTAAATTTCTAAGTGTGGGTCACTAATCATCAATAGAACTTACGGATTAACAAAAGGGTCAAGATACCTCTACTCATACTGCACAAGTAAATATATAGGCCAAATACCACTATTGTTTCAAGCAATATATATCATATATCAAAAGGAGAATTCACCCAAGCCCAATACAAGCATACCCAAGGATACAGGGGAAGGGAAAAAAGCAAGATAACATTGATGAACATAATGTAACTGATGGAGATAAGGTTACGAGTGAAGAGATCAAAGAAAAAAGATGGTGACAAAATTGAAAAGGATGCACAAATGACAAGTATAGAAGAAGTACATAAATAAATAGGTGAGGGAAACAAATAAGTTGATGCCAATCCTAATTACACCAAAGGAGATGCTACATAAAAGACTAAGGTTAATGTCGAGATGTCCACCAAAGACTAGAAGGTAGAAACTGAAGAACAACATCACAAGGGAAATACTCCACCAAAGAATTAATCAAGCACATTAGAGCAAGAGAAGATTTCTATGATTGTGCATACTAGTGCATCACAGAAGAAGAAGAAGAAGAAGAAGAAGAAGAAGAATAAGAAGAATTTGGAACTCACACTCGATGAATCATTGAGATACCAAAGTGTGATCCAATTACCTTAGACTTTGAAGCTCTCATTGAATATGGAGAGATATGCCAAAGAAAGGAAATGCAGGAAAAGATGAGGAAATAGTAGAGGAAAGAGCACAAAGACTCTAGTGCATGACACTACAAGAGATATCCTAAGCTAGATGGTTCCTAAGATTGATGTTGATCCCAATGCCCCCATTCTAGATCAACTTGCCATTCTTACTTATGCCATCACAACACAAAATGTTGATGCAAAAAGGCTATTGAAGAATGTGCATAAAAAAATTTCTAATACAAATTGGTAGAAAATATCACCAAAGAAGTGGCAGAGAATAAGGTAAAGATATCAGAACTTGCAACTAAATTTGATCCAATCATTTCTGAAGCTATTTCCTTAATTCAAATGTTATGAACTTTGGAGAAATTCACTAAGGAAAATAGTGAAAAAATAGAAAAGTTAGATTCAAATCTAACTGAAAGTGAAAAAGGTCTAACCTCAAATGACAGTGCAATCAAATTGCATTATGATAAGATAATGAAAATAAAGAGGTTAAGACAAGACATTTGGGAAGCAGAGTAACAATTTAGAGAATAGGTTACCAAGCTATAGGCTCAACTACTACCAAACCTCACACTTATGCAACAACACATTAGCTCGGCAAGAGAGCTAATTACCACTCCTGAGATGTTTGTATTAGACAACATCTATGATATGCATGCAAGAATAAATCTTGATCATATGGCTCTTGAACATCTTAAGGGAAAATGGGAAAAGATGATGGAGGACATGAAGAAATCCCACTCTCACATTTTTTATAAGCTATAGGTATACACCTTTTCCCTTAATATTAAAAAGGGGGAAAATGAATATGTGACAAAATTAGGGGGGAAATAAATCAAAAAGGAGGAAAATACCACAAAAAGAAGACAAAAAAGGGGAAAATAGTATAAAGGCAAGTGTACATACACATATATATACTATACCAGCATATACATAGGGGAGTCACAAAATGACTAAGGTAACCACATGGTGTAAATACTAAACACTTTAGTATTTTGCACATATCAGTTTTTTATACTAATGTCACACAGGGAGATTGATGATATAACAATTTTGCCATTAGTTTGCAAATAAAACCCGTCGGTTACACCTATACCAAGAGAAAGGTTTTAGTACATCATCAAAAGTTCTAAGGATGGAGAAAAATAACATAAGTGTCTAAAAGGTAAACCAAGGTCATAACCTACAATGCAAACCAAAAAAATTTAAGAAGAGTAACCCGACAAGAGTAAACTGATCGAGGAACCCGACGAGCAGAACATAGTGAAAACCAAAAGAATAGACTTTCAACTCTAACTGAGCATCAGACACCAAAATTTAGTTACATCCAAAGTAATGTGGATCTGAGTTCCACATCAGATAAATCACTCATGATTTGTTTTTATCATTTTGATTTGTTGTAAGACCATTTCTTGGAGGACAAGAAATGTAATTTTAATTATTTTAATTAGTTCAACTGATTAAAATCATGCAAACTAGGAGATCAAAGTCAATTTGTAAACTTTGATCATAGATTTATTGTTGTAATACTTGAAACTAAAATAGGTCAAATCTATTGTATAAATAGATGTGCAATAAATCTTTATTGATGGATGTGAGAATTAAAGTAGCCAAGGAGTACATCTATGGAGAAAACTAAGAGCTTCAAGAAGTAGAACATCAAAAGACAAAAATGGTTATCAAGAACCATACACAAGGGTACTCGAGCAACAGAGGTATTAATCAATCACATTAGGTGATACATTGTACATGTAAGCTTTAATGGATCTTTACTTAGTAATTCTAGATTGCATACACTCAGGTCAATGAATATTTTTTACTACATTCTAATAGGTCTAGCAAATAGAAGAAATCCTTTCAAGAAAGGTAGATTTAACAATCCTTTGTAAATATCTTAACCGAGTGCACACTAAACAGTGTTTCTAAAGCTCTTAACAAAGTAGAGCTTAACTAGTCTCAACATGATACTCCTAACAGGGTAGATCATTAGAAGTGATCAAAATTGTAAGCCTTAACTGGCCCCTTCCAAACTACAGATAGTGAAGTTTTTGTGGGTGCCATCCCCACCATAGTTTTTACCTTTTAATAGGGGTTTCTTGTGTTACCATAACTTGTGTCATGTGTTATTGCTTTCATGAATGTTTCTATGAATGTTGCATACAATTAAGTTTATGAATTGATATTACATGCATAAAGAAAGAATAAAAGATAAGATGGGTAATGCAACTAATTTGATGCCATTAAGTCAACAAATGCCATCAAAATTAAATTGAGTTAGTGAGATGACAAAGCTCAAATTAATACCTCAAGTCATGGCTTCCATATGAAGATCAAATGGTAAAAAACTATGTTAAAAAACTTCAAGTCATGAAATTTTATAACCATACATATATAAAATTGAAGGTATAATATTTGACCTTTGATTTGACCGTGATAATTTCCCCTCCATTTCTTATTCTTGATCATGAATTTTAGAAGTGTATGTATTGACTATGCACATGCATAATTGTAGATGAGGATCAATAATAGGGTGTCCAGAATTTCTTAGATCCTTTGGATGTAACCCCATTGTTTCCTTGCTTGTAGGTTCTATATCCTAAAAGAGCATATTGGATAAAACCCTGGGTCAATACTTCATTACATCAGGGAATGTCTGGTACCTCTATTATTTATGTTCATCCACTTATGTATGTTTGCATTCATTCATATTCTTTTGAAAATTAGCTATACTCATATTCTTCTTGTGTTTGAGTCTTCCAACTATGATCAATTTAATGTTGTAAATCTTGACATAGAATTCTATATCAACCTTTTGATATGAGTACAATATTGGGGAGTTGAAGAAAATATATGTACAATTATAAAATGTAAAGTTAAATTTACAAAGTAACATATCATTTATAAACCTACCGTAACATGCCATTTTTTGTTTGACATTTTTTGTCACAACCAAAGAGTTCTCACCACAATAAAATAGAGTGACCATTTTCTATCAAAACCATATGTGCAGATGTAAACATTAAGTGCATGTCCAATTTTTTTTTCAGATATACACATTAAGGATCATGTCAAGTAATAAAAGGGAATTTGATCAAAATAGGGAGAGAATCGCTATATTGTTGTCTAACTTCCAAAGAGAAGGCGATGACAAATGTTATTATTTGTGCAAGAGTTGTAATGACTTAAAGACAAGAAGAATCAAAATCAAAACAACAAAGAGAAATTGTAGGCAGAATGGTCACATTGAAGGGGGGTTTGATTATCATCCATTGGTAATTTGTTTTTATATTATTTTCACAATTAATATACTTATGAACCATGGAAGGAGGTTTGATTAACAAATTGAAGGGGGTTTTGATTATCATCATTTTTATATAGGTCGATCTCCCTAGTGTGGTTCATGATATGGGTTGGCACATCTTAGAGGAACATGGGGGTGTGAATATAGAGGAACATGGAGGTGTGAGTATTGAAGCTGAAGATCATGATACCATGGAAGATGACGATCATGCACTAGAAAACATATTTGAGGATGATGGTATGAATGCATTGATCATTGACACATTTGGTACTAGTGATGTTGGTACTAATGATGATGATGATGATGATGATGATGATGATGATGATTTCCATTATATACCTCTACTTGAGAAGGTGAACACAACCCTTTACGAATGCTCCATATCTACTCTTCTCTCTATTGTATTATTTTTGGTGAATTTGAAGGTTATGAATGGTTTATCCAACATAGCAATGTCATGTATTCTAAGGTTTGTCATATACATCATTATAGTCTATCAAAGGTGAAATATGTACCATTAAGATGTTTTATAGTAACAAATTATATTTGTCTATAGATTGATAGGTGAGTTTTTGGTACCACCATCAAATGTTCTCCCTCACTCGTAGTGAGAATTATGTTCCACTATGAAACATATTGGAATGTAGTATCAAGAAATAGATGCTTGCCCCAAAGATCATATTATTTATCATAAAGAACATGAAAATGCAACAGAATTCCCTGAATGCCATACGAGCAGATATCGAGATGATAAAATGACAAAAAAGGTGCCTCATAAGGTTCCTCGTTACATCCCCATTATTCCACTTCTGAAATGATTATTTAGGTGCAATAGCTTGGTACAATTTATGGATTACCATGCACACAGAAAGAGTCAAGATGACATTATTAGAATGCCTCTAGATGATTCATCATTTATGGACATAGAGGAAAAGTGGCCACACTTTAAAGAAGAACCTCAAAATATCAGGATTTCTCTGGTGGAGAGATGAGATCTATTTACTCAGTGTGGCCTATTTTTGTTATCAACAATAACCTTCCTCCATGGATTTCAATAATGAGGGATCACATTGTTGGAGATTTACTTTTGGCAGCTAATTGATTGTATGTTTATCATTAATGACAACATATAATATACAGTAGTGTTCTATATACACTTACCAGAATGATGTTATCAAGCCTTGTGTGTTTATGTTCATGTTATAGACATGTTGGTTATGTTTTTTTCATACACGCAGACTCAGATATGGAGTTTCAGTTGTGTTGTGTAATTTTGTTAATGACAGTTACAGTTTCTGGAGTTTGTCTATACAAAGCCGATGTATTGCATATGTTCTTGAGTTGTGCCTATCTTTAGGATATGTGTGTGTATATTCAAGTTTAATTTTGAGTTTAAGATAGGTATCTAAAGGTGCCAAACGTGTTTCAACAAGATTGCAATATTCAAGTTAATTTGGTGAGGCTGAATTCATGAAGCATCGTGTCTATTCAGTTTATATTGCAGGGTTGTAATTATGCTTGCATGGTTAGTTAAGCCAATAAGGATGTTATGAAGAGTTTCTTAATAGGTCCCATGATCTCATACTTTGAGGAAGATACTTATAGTAGCTCATTTGTGGAATGATAAGTGTGAATGAGAAGATAAGAGACAAAAAAAAAGAACAGAACAAAATATCAGTTGTGTTTCATTCATCAAGGAACTATGTGAAGAAGAAGTTAAAGATTACAATACATTGGAATTGATCAAGATAGAAGGTCTACTCTACAGTTCATCATCAGATATAATGCAAATATATTCTACATAAGCTTGTAGCCTTCACCATTGAAGCAATGAGATTTTGGATAGTGAGTCCTCACCCTTAACAGGGTCAGACCCTTAACCAGATCACTATACTTATTGTATTGTAAAGAAAAACTCCTAACAGGGTTGCAAGATCTTCTAACAGGGATTATTATAAACAAGTATGGTTCATTATGGGTGCTAATTCCTACTGGGGTTTTTACCATTTGGTTTCCCAGTAACCAAATTGTGGTGTTGTCTACTGTGTTATCTGAATGTCCATTTACTTTATTGTATTCTATATTTAATAAAGGAAAAGAATTAAATTATCTGATAACTAGATCACCCCCCCTCTCATTTATCCTTTGGACTATTGTAACACACATTATGTTGGTAATGATTGTTCCACATATTTTATTATTTTATAGTTATCTACATGTAATTATAAGTCTTGGAGTGAAATGGCCACAATAATTATATGATGTTGTTAATTCAATTAGGTAAGTACCAAGTGAAAGATATGAATGTGTATATTGCACCTCTTATCGACGAGTTGTTGGTGTTATGGAATGGTTTCACTGTGTATGAAATACCCTGACCAATTGGACAAAACTAATTTCAATTCCATGCAATGCTTGTGTGGACAATTCATGATGCTCTAGGGTTGACACATTTCTATGGTATGTTATGGTTAATTCTAGCTCTACGTGATAATTCTAATTCTAAAAATTAACATATTTAATCCAATTGTATTGTTATCTTGTAGGTCTTTAAACAAATGGAATATTTTTTTTGTCCAATGTGTGGTCCAAAGATGAAATCTCGTCTTTCCAAAAGTTTAAGAAAGTAGGTGTTTGATGAGTATAAGCACTTCCTCCCCAAAAATCATAAGTATCGAAGTGCAGAAAAATATCTTTTCAATGGGAAAGAAGAGACTAAATCAAATCCCTAAAGAATGACACCTCACCTATGGAAATTGGAATATAATATAATTTGGGGTAATATCATTCCACCTAATGGTTGATGTTTGAAAATTATATTTTTTTATTTTTTTTTGTTGGATAATTATGTAGTTGATGATCTTGAAGGTCATGAAGGCATCACTGACTAGCTTCCAAAGGGACTAAAATGTTATCCCATAGAATTTTTTAGGTTTCCCTACTATTAAAGGATACAAATTGTGCATTTGTTTGATACTATGTATATTGGAAAGAATGTAACAGAGATACAGTGGAAAATATTGGATGGAAGGCATGACAAAGAAAAACTTGGAAAAATTTGTAGTAAGATTCATGATTCCAATCATGCAATGAAAAAAATCATTGAATAAAATAGAAATGGAGACCCAAATAATGTAAGTTCTCTTCCTTGCTTATTAACAGAGCAACAAAGTAATTTCATAAAAGAAGTCATACAAAAAATTCAATTTCCTACAGGATTTATTGCGGATATAAGCAATCTCATATCAAAGAAAAGTGATTTTGGGTCAGAGATGAAAACACATGATTGGCATACCTTCATCAAGGTAAGTCAAATTCTTTTGTATTTACAATATATTTGTGTAACTACATTCAATTTTTATTGTATGAAATGATCAGTTAACAATTTTTGAAGTATTTTCTACCCCTATAGCTCCCAGAGAACTTTGACAATAATATGAAACAAGTAATATATTATCTTGGAAAATACATGAGGTAAGCAGTGATATTTATTCAATGTATCAAACAATAATATCAAACAAGTAATATATTGTAGAGTCTCGTATTTATATATTTTTGTGTCTTGAATCCCTTGTAGGTGGTTGTCGTCTAAAGAAATCCATAAAGAAGATATAAAATATTAGAAGAAAAGAATTCTTCATCTAATGTGTGAAATGAAAAAGTGTTTACTTTCAAATTTTTTCAATGCTCAAGAACACTACCTCATACACCAAGTTGATGAGATTGAATTGTGTGGACCTGTACAAACTAGGTCAATGTGGATGGTTGAGAGACACTTGAAATTTTTGAAGGGTTTGGTACGAAAAAGATCATGTCCAGAGTGTTCTATGGTTGATCAATGTATGATATACTAGATGATGGTGTACGTTACTCAATATCTTTCTAATCTTGCAACAAAGACCCAGATAGATTCCATTTGGGATATCGACTCCATTAAAAATGTCAAAGGGGAGTACTTGCTAGGCAACGGTAGATTTAGGAAACTAAAAATTAATTATGAGATGTTATTGTAGCTATTTAATTCTTAATCTTCAAAATAAATATGTTGTAATTCATCTATTTACTTTTGTATAGTTTCTAAACAGTGGGATGCAATACATTTGTTTATTGCAAACAATCAAGATTGGATGACGGTATGGATTTAAAGATGTCAAGATTTTGGTCATAGATTAAAATAGGAATTTGTGTCTTGATTGATTATACAAGCTCATAGTAATGGAGATCCCAATATTACACAAAAGGAAATATATTTAGCATATGGTGTAAAAGATCACCAGGTACTTATAAATTTGTTAATCAACCATATGTTTTTCAACTCATGATGCAATAATTTATACAAGTTTGACATTATTGTAGGTGAAACACCACAAGGTTATATTATGTAATTGTTATAAATGTTTCATCAAAAATTTGGATGACACGAAGAGAACTTGTGATTCTGGGATAAGTGCAGTCTTCCAAGTGACCAATATTTCATCTAGAAACGACTTACATCATCGAGAGTCACAAAATCGATACTATGTTATTTTGGTTGATATATTTGACTGTGACTTTAATGCCTTCAAACTAGTTCTCTTTGTCATGAAATTTTACATACTACGACTCAATAAAAATGATCCTCATAGAACTATTATTGAATATTGCAATGGATTTCCAATGATTAATACAAGGTTGTTTGAGCCAGTTGGAGAAGAGCCCTATGTTCTTCCAAGCCAATGTGAGCAGGTATTTTACTCAGAGGTTCGACATAAACGGGTTGGTCATTTGTTGTTAGACATGATCCAAGAGGAAGGCTGATAAAGTATAGTTTGATAGAAGAAGATACCGAGGAAGAGGAAGAATTGGAGGATGATGTAGATGATGATCATGATCGAGAGTTAGTCGAATAAGAATATGAAGAAGAAGAAGACGATGATGATGCTGCTACTGATCATGATGATGATGATGATGATGATGATGATGATGATGATGATGATGATGGTGGTGGTGGTGGTGATGATGTCATCGATGATGATGATCTTGATGATGAGATGGATGAAGAATAATATCAATGACATGAATGAAATGTAGAATTATGCCATATGTTTGGCATATTTTAATGATTTTTTTGGGTTGAAATTTGCACTTTTTCCACTAATATGCTTAGGGTTTAATATTAATGGAATTTTTTTTTCTTTTAGAGTGAATATCTAAATACTCTTATTCACCTTGTTTTATATGTCCTACTTATATCTTTGATCTTTTTTGAAGAGAAATTTCATTCTAAAAGAGTGTATTTAATCTCGATATGCTTAAAGAACCTCACTAGTTAAGACTGTTCTCATTTCTAGTGGGCATGACAAGAATCAAATAACTTGAAAGAGACCAGTATTTAGACATGCACAAATTAGTGACATGATTAATAAAATTACCTTTCTTTATCATTTTCTAGTGTATTTTTGTACGTCAATGCATTTAATCTAAATACTATCTTATGAGATTTGATTCTAATAATTTGATATTTCCTTGGACATCAATGATGTTAAATCACAGCGGATTCTATTTTTTCCTTTCAATGGAGTGAGCTAATTCTGAAAATATTAATAGATAATTTCAACAATGTATAATGTCCTTCACAAGATGTAATAAAAACACTGGCAAGGCATAAGAACTGTTTGACAAAAGGCCACAATAGTGGTGTCTCATGAAATGCTGAGACATTCAAAATATTATAGGATAAATAGATAATTTTAACAATGTATAATGTCCTTCACAATATGTAATAAAACTATGGAGTGAACTATGTTTGTCTGATTATGTTTTTATGATTATATAACTATTATCTTTTTTCAGGTATCCCACACAGTCTCATGGATTGTCAGGTATAAGTCAATACACCCCATAGAGATTAATGTATTTTACCATTTGTAAAATATCTCCCTCATTGCCACCTATCTCTCTCAATTCAAGAAGTGAAAATACCATCAAATAGGTATTTTCTAGATTTGTCTTCATCAAGTGAGAAAAATGTAGGAATGGAAGAAGAAAGTGAGACATTTAGTATGTCTAAATCAAGGAGATCTACTCGAGGTCAAAAGATTAGAAAGAAATTCAATAAACGCATAGAATTTTTCCTTGCTCAAGGAGGGTCATTCTCTTATGAAGATGACAGAAAATGTGACTCCGAGGTTCCCTTAAGGTACAAACATCTATAGAAACAATGGGTCCCTGATGAAATTCCTTCAATAAACACTAATTTTTGTGTTAGTGAGAGGATATATCACATAACACCGTCTTCATTACATGGTTTGGGCCTATTTTACATGGATGACATAAAGGTCTATTACAAAAAAGTTGTCAAGTTAATGGAGTATGTCGAACCTTGTGTATCATATTAAAATGGAAGCACTTCCATTTTGGTAGGTTTAGCACCCTCATTTAGGGCATTTACATGTTATGTTTGCATTTAGGATGCATCTACACTTGATTCTTCATTTCTAGGTGAAATTAGGGTTAGGATCCTTAGGATTCTCCTTGAATTCCTTCTCCCTAACTATATTTTCTTGGTAGGACCTATGTAATAGTCCTCCTAGCCTTCATCACATCTCTTCTAAGCCCCTGTGCCTTTTCCAAACATTCTGCTATGTTTTCTCATCTTCCTATGTCTCCAACTGACTGAAGAACCTCACTAACTCTTCAAGGTGACCAGCCTCAAACCTAAAGTTAGGGTCAATGTCAACCTTGACCTAGGTGAGGGTCGAGTTTGACCTTGAACCCTATTGGGTTTTGGTTTCTTCTTTCAAATTTGGATCATATCGGGGTCGTAAACTCAAAAATTTGTCCCCAGATTCGAATGCAGAAGGGTTTTCTCTGAAATTTGAATTAATGCATTCCCTCCTTGGTTTTTTATTATTAGTGGACCATAATTTGGGGTGAAATTTGAATTTGGGTCCCTCCCATTGCTCTAGGAGGCTTACCTTGAAATCTCTATATAAGCACTCTCTTTTGCCTTTATTCTTCATGAAACAAAATCGGATGATAAAAGGATACGATGAAATCATGACATGATGATGATGCAAGAATGAAAGAGGATGATATAGGAGGACAAGATATAATGATTCATTGATGCAAAAAATCTTTTTGTGGACATTCATTGGAGCAAGAAGGAGTTCTTCAAATCTTTCCTTCTTCTTGGATCTACCATCTTCAACATTCAAGCATTCAAAAGATATAATCATGGGGTAGAAACTATGGATTGTGAGTTTGATAGGAGTACTTTAGGCTTGGTGGCTTGGTATTCTTTCTTTATCTTATTCAAATCTATGCATTTCTCTCTCATTTCAATTCATGCTATGGTTTTGATCTAGAGGGTTAGACTTGGCATCGCACATTCAAAGCTCTTCCTACGAGAAATACACACACATACTCTATTACATTTGGATATTTGTTGGGGTGGAAACCACAAAAATAGGGGTTTTACTAAGGAAAAGCCCTATATAGACACCCTAAAACACCATTTTTAGATATCTACAGTCGCGGTTTTGGGAGTTGCAGAGAAGAACCGGATACCTTTTTCGTCAAACTTTTAGGATTCAGGATTAGATTTTCCATCAGAGCAGTGCAGGTCAAGGTGGACATAAAAGGGTCAAGGTTGATCTGACTCAAATCTAGAAAAGATTTCTGTTTTTTCTTCATCTCTGTGTTTCTGTTCCAGATCCGGTTGTAGAATTTCTAAAAACCCGACATGGACACCGAAAAACATGCATTTCTAGATCTGCTATGTGATGAGGTATGTATCTAATTTCCTTATTATTTGCAAATATTTCAAATCTATATTTCCTATCATTATAATTAAATATAGGTGATTAATGTGGCATAGGGTCTCCTTTATGTGCATACATCCATTGTACTAAACCCTATCAAAAACCATATTTTCACCTTACATTTTGGTGAATCCGCGATAGACAACTATTTATATTTGGTGTTAGATTTGCATTTTATGTTAGATCTTACCTACATATAAAAGTATATTTCTTTTATTCTCTTGCATTTATATTTCAAAAAATTAAAAAAAAATTCTTTAAACATACAAAAACATTTACATTTTTCATGATTTTAGTGTTACTTTGTGTTCAACAAGTATTATTTTTGTTTTGAATACTTTGATGAGGATTTTATTACAAAAGAGGATAGATCCCTTAATGAGGTACATGTAAGTGAGAATGAAAATTGTTCGGATAAGATCTCCATTGATCCTATTCCCATTTAATCCTCCTCCACAACCTCTTCAATTGACCTTTACCATAGGGTGTTGGCATGGTTACCTTCATGGTCCACTATTTGAAACATTGATACACCTAGAATATTATATCCTAAACCTTTGTTCACGGTAAAAGGATGTCCTTTGATAACAATTAACGTTAAACCTAGAGATACTTTGGATTAATTTCTTTGATAACATGGATTTTGTTTCACATGCTTATTGCACATGGAATAATCATCAGCCTATTGTTATGGTTTCTTTACCTCCTTCTTAACCTAGGAATCCTCAAGAACTTAATTTTCCATCTTCTTTTAAGGAGTATGACTTATTTGAACAATTATGGGCTACTCCTGCTAAGATATATTTATGGGAACTACTTCAAACTTCCTGACATATCATTAAGCATTGCAAAAGTATTTATCTATCCTTCTTGCTTGACCTCCAAACCAATAGACAATTAATTCCTTTTTGTAGTGAATGCAAACTATGTCGTCTCTAGCTCCTATTGTGTTTACCGATCATGGTTTACCTTTTGTCAAGGTGCAGAATCAATATGATGCTCTTAAGGTTTCTATTTCTATTAATCAAAATATCAATCATAGAACATTAATTGACAATGGATTTGGGCTTAATATTTATTGCATAGATATGATTAAGGAAATTAGGTTTGATCTTATAGCTATTCAACTTGATAATGTCCCTATTCATGGATTTAATAATATTGCAAAGAGAACTTTGGGCATTATTACACAAACTATTAAAGTTGGTTCAGTTATTCTCAATGCGTGGACCTCTCAACTATAGACTTATGACCTCTCAAATATAACCTTATTTTAGGAATACCTTGGCTACATACTATGCATGCAGTTCCTTCTACTCTTCATCGTAAGGTTAGGTTCATTTATAACAATTTGATGTATATGTTACATGTAGATGATGCATCAAATCCTTGCTTAAATGCGGAATATGCTAAGGTTTTCGAACCTCTCCAACCAAGTAAAGAACTTGAAAAAACACCTGAGATTAAACAAACTGAGGCTCCATCTTCTCCTTTAACTGAGGATGATTGGGGAACATTGGACTTTAATCCTTCTTTTATTGTAGAATATAAGGTTTCTAATTTGGAATTCATGAAACAACAAAGTGGGTTTGAAAAACAAGTTTTTACTCCTTCCCCACTTTTTGCAGAATTTAAAAGTAACTTTGCTGCTTCTTCAATCAACAAAACAATTGAAACAATAAAACCTGATTGCTATGACACTGTGTCATATGTGGCTCCTTTGACTCAATCTGATATGGCCGATAGATATGGTTCTAGTTATTATCTTCTTAAGAAATCTTGATTTAATGGGAAAGGATGTGGTAAATATGAACTAGGTATCCCAGTACCTTTGGACAATGAAATTTATGATTATACGTATGGATTGGGTTTCAATCCTTACAAACAACCATCATTTTTTACTCTCAATGTTAATCAGATTTGTGGTGGACATTTGAAGTTAGTTAACCCACTCATCCTTGACATGGATAAATCACCTAGCTTGGATATTTTCCTGAAGATGAAGCCTTAGCAGATATTTTAGGAGCTTATGAGGATCTACCTATGTTTCATCGTAAATGAAGGAAGCCTTTTTGTCTAAATACAAAATCTTATTTTGGAGAACATGATGAACAAGATATTTCTCCTTTACCTATGGATTTTCTGATATAAAGTAGTTTTCTAATAACTTTGAGAAGATGATAAAAATTTGGAGATATTTGAATCAAGATGAACATAATCAATTGGTTTCCCTTTTAATTGAATATAAAGATATTTTTTCTTGGACATATTCAAATATGTTGGGTATAGACCCTAAGATTGTTACTCACAATATCATTCTCAAACCAAATATTAAACCTCTGAAGCAGAAAATCTTAAAGATGAATCCATGAATTGTCTTATTAGTTAAGGCTAAAATTTAAAGATTATTGGATGCTCTACTCATCCATTCTATTGATCACTTAGATTGGATTTCAAACATTATGTCCATTTCAAAATGAGAAAATAAAATAATAAAGTGTACTGACTTCTGAGATTTAAATAAAGTATCCTTGAAAGATGATTTCTTCTTACCTAATATTTTTATGATTGTGGATTCAACAGAGGGTCATGCTCTATTATCTTTTATGGATGGTTTTTCAGGTTATAATCAAATCTTTATTCCTACTGAAGATCAACTTAAGACCGCATTTATAACACCTTGGGGAACAATTTTTTGGGTCATGATGCCTTTTGGATTAAGAAATGTAAGAAAAACTTATCAGCGTGCCATGACTTAGAATTTTCATGATTACATTCATAAAATTCTTGAGGATTATGTGGATCGTATCTTGGCAAAATCTATCCAAAGAGAGGATCATGTTAGTATTTTATGACAAATATTTGAAAGGATTATAGGTTACAATCTGAGATTGAATCCTAAGAAATGTGACTTTGGAGTCGATTTCGGTAAATTATCAGGGTTTATAATCTCTAAGTGAGGCATAGAGGTTAATACTAAAAATATTAATGCTATTTTTAATATGTCTCCTCTTAAGAACATTTCTCAGTTACAAAGTTTACAAGGAAAAATTCAAGCTATTCATCGCTTCTTTTCCAACTTAGTCGATACAACTGTTCCTTTTACTTCATTTCTTAGAAAGGATACCACTTTCTCTTATAATGGAGAATGTAAACAATCCTTTGATAAATTTAAAGAGTATCTCGCTAATCCTCCTATTTTGGAACCCGCTCAATTTGATAAACCCTTTTATCTATATACTTCATCTACTATGAATGTGGTGAGTGCATTGTTGCATTGACATGATAGTGAAGGTAAGGAAAGACCTATGTATTACATTAGTCAAACTTTACTTGGTTATGAAAAAAGATATACTGATTTGGAAAAATAATGCTTAGCTTTAGTTTATGCTTGTCAAAAACTCAGGCATTATCTATTAAATGTTGAGGTCAATGTGATTGTTAAATTTGATCCTTTCAAACATCTCTTCACAAAGAATGATATCTCTGGATTTCTTGCAAAGGGGGTGATGTTACTTATGAAATTTGATCTTAATTTCATTTCTCAAAAGTCAATTAAAGGACAAGCTTTAATGAATTATTTGGTTGAAGATCCTTGTCCTCATTCTGATACATGCTTTACTTCAATATAATTACCCAATGAAAACATTCTATCTATTAAACATGATGATGTTTGGGAATTATATTTTGACAGATCTAGATGTAAGACAGGTTCTGGTGTTTGTATTATCTTGATCCCTCCTTTGAAAAAACCGATCCCTATGTCAAATGAAATTATTGAAGAAATACTGAATTCAACATAGATTTTTAAATCCATATTACCCTCAATCTAATGGTCAAGTTGAAGCATCTAATAAAGTTATTGAACAAATTTTGAGGAAAACTGTTAATAAGTATGTGAAATATTGGCATACCCAACTTACCTATGCTTTATGGGCTTATAGGACTAGTGTTCGTACTGCCAGGGCTACTTCTCCTTATAATATTGTCTAAGGAAATGATGTTATTATTCCTTTGGAATTGGAAATAGCTTCTTTACGTGTTTCATTTCATGGGATAATTGACAAGGATACATTTTGAGAACAATGATTAAAAAATTAGAAATGTTCGATGAACAATGAATAAATGCTTTAAAAAATATAAAAGCTTATCATAAATCACTTCAAAATTAGTATAATCATAAGGTGATTGAATGGTCCATTTTTTTTGTGTGATTTAGTGTAATATGAGAATCAAAGAAATGTGAATGCTTTACCTAGTGAAAAAGGAAAGTTTAGCCCAGATTGGCTTGGACCTTTTGTTGTAATTGAGGACTTTGGTTCAGGTGCTTACAAAATTTCTAATATGGATGGTGTGCCTTTTAAGGAACCTATTAATATTATGCATCTCAAACGTTATTATCCTTAGTACATAATTATTTCCTTGTGTATTTATGTATTCCTTATAAAATAGTTATTATTGTTTTATAAGTTATGTTATTTTAGCGGATTACATTTGAATACATTTTATACACATTTTATCTATGATGTGAAGCTGAGGATATCTGTATGGTAGTCTATGAGTGGCTTCTCAAAATTTCTCCATAGGTTAGGCATCAGCCTCTCCTCTCTCTCTACATCACCTCATCTCTCGCTAGACAAAAGAAAAAATGTTGGCATGCCTCTCGGGATCTCTATGGCCAATAGGGAACTCTCACTCGCTGGCTCATAGTTGATAGGAAAGAAATGTATCCTTTAGAACTTTGTATATGAAGCTCCTCCACTCCACTTTGCTAGCTGTAGAATCACAAAATATTTATTGTTTAGTACTTATTCTTCAAAATTTAGGTTAAATATTCAAACATAATACATGTTTTATACGTGGATCTCCCTCCTAGATGTCACTAAAGGGTATGGATGGTGGGGGCATGGAGTGACTTCTCTCTCCATGATCGCTTTGTCTAGGTCTTGGAAGTGGTGTCTCTATATGGGCGCGTGGAGGTCGTTGTGATCTCAGCAGTGTAGCATAGACAACATGCTTATCTACACCAGTACTATTAGGTGGGGGAATCCTATCTACTCTCTCCTCTTGTCTCTCCTCCTCCATAGGATCTCCCTCGGAGATGGGATCCTCCTTATCTCTGTGATCCTCCTCCTCCTCCTCTAGTATGCTACCATCTCGGCTTGTCCTCTTTGAAATACCTAGATTAGCTATGGGATAGTCATCAGGGAAGATGGGGTGGGTTCTGTAAGAAGTATTAGAAAAATGAAAACAAGAACATGAAGTAATCCAAGAAAATTAAATGCAAGAAGGATTTTACCACAAACCAAATGTGAGATAAATTTTTCAAGATCAACCACCAAGCACATGAGAAACTCCAAGAATCCAACAAAGAGCCAAGAGATTTTGGTAAGGGGAAAAGCAATGAAAAACCCCTTTGTGAATAATAATAATAATATGGAAAAAAAGCCTATGGATGAGAGCAATAAACTCAATAAAATAATGAGAGAAATGAGAGATTGAGAGAAGAATTGAGAGAGAGGAGAAGATTATTGAAGCAAGTTTGTGAGAGGCATACCTTAAGTAGAGATGAGTGGAGGAGTTTGCATGTAACTCCCTTCTCCTATGAATGCCACATTCATATTGTGTGTGTGACAAATGTTTGATTCCTCTTAAGGAGGAATATCTATTTTCCTTATTAAAGGAAATACAAAATAGTGACATGTCCTCCTACTTGGACTAGAGGACAAATACAAATAAGTATACCTTGGTTTATCCTTTTAAATACATATTTTCAACCAAGGAAAGATTAATTATAACGCCCCCCTTTAATATTTACTTGGGGGATGTACAGCAAGGGGTATTAAACCCAAATTTTAACAATGAAATTCAAATTTCTCTCTAGAAAGAGGCTTTGTCAAAATATATGCAACTTGATCTTCACCCTTGCAATAGATGAGTGAAACTTGCTTTTCTTCGTTTGTCTCTCTAATGAAGTGATGGTGGAGAGAGATGTACTTTGAATTTTCATGGTAGACCAGATTCTTTGCTAAGGATATTGGGTATGTGCAAGATCATGGGGGGCCAAACTATGCCCTTAAGTGGCAATGAAAAATCAGCAAAATTAGGGTTAGTCAACTTGACATCAAAATCTGAACTAGCTATCAACTTAATATCAAAAAGTTGTAAGAATAGAATCTGTAGGAAATTAAATTTAGTTTCTAAACTACTAGGCCTTTTCTGAAAAAAATTTAATATGATTGGTGAAATGTATAGATTTCAATGCAGTAGTACATAAATTTCAGGAAAAAAATAAGAAGTAGGTGTATGTCTGACCACCTTAATCATAATCAAATGATAATATTTTTTTATAAGATTTTATATATAAGTAGTAGACTCCTTCTTGGATGTGACGCATATTTT
>MU224311.1:3937297-3950749 GCA_018584345.1 Thuja plicata | reverse complement strand
TCATATATTATATATTATTTTATACGTATTATATATTAATATGTATTTTACAATATATTACATAATATCTTCATATTTAAATTGTATGTAATATATATTTTATAATATAATATATAATATAACCTGAAAGAGAGAGAGAGAGACTGAGAGAGAGTTATCTCTCTCTCTTAGGTTATCTCTCTCTCTCTCTCTCTCTCTCTCTCTCTCTCTCTCTCTTTGAGACCTGAGAGAGAGAGAGATGTAGGGGCATCAGAGGATTCAATAAAATTCAAAGATCAAGAATCTATATGCATTATGAATGGTTATTTTAATAATCAGTTGGGTTGAGTCTAGGTTTTAAATGGTTATTTTCATGATGTAATCGGGGGGTAGAAGTAAGTGTTTTGCTTTAATAAATAAAAGGTTTATGTAATCGTGAAGTTGACAACTTGGTTGTCAACTCCACGATAATTTACTAGTTTGGTTAAATGGGCTTACTCTAATTAGTCATAAAGAACTGATTAGTAGGATAGAGAAGTTCAGTGGTTATAAAGTAGTTTTAAGAATTAGTTATCGGTTGTCTTCTCAGGAAAGATCTTTATATATACTATGTAGAACCTGAGAATGGTAGGTAAGAGTAGTAAATTAGTAGAGTATAATGGGAGTATTGATACAGAGAAGAAATGATGTAATGGAAGACCGAGTAATGAAAAAATGATTAATGTTTCTGTTAAGAACTATGGGTTCTTCAATTCATTCATTTGTAATTCCAGTCTTTACGTAAATGGCAGTTTTGTTAAATAAGTTCTCCTGAATCATGTTTGTTAGTGTCGATGTTCCTTCCTTTGCATGTAGAATCTATATAAGTCCCATCAAGATGGTGTATTTGTATTGGATTCCAATATATATTGTGTTTCGATAAGTGGTTTGATGATGAACTTCTTTTGTTATCAATTTTTTTTTATTTCATAAAAGGATGCAACCGTCATATGTTTTGGGCCCTTGGTTGTTTATGTCCAGCATCTCATAAGTCTATTGTTTTATTGGGTTCATAACAGTCCCGATTTGGGATGTGACTGTGCATCAAGTTTGCAAACGGTTTTCCAAGAATTTTTACGTGTATCTTAAGTTGGTGTTTGAATCATGCAATGGATATCGGGAGAGTTGTGGAGTTAGTTAACACCCATGTGGAAAGACATTGTTATTAATTATGTTCATATATCGGCTTTTGGTAGCAGTCCCGAATGGACAGTGGTGTCATTCTATTTGACAAAGAATCAGTTTAAAAATTGAGTGCTGATTCTGGAAGGTGTTCAAGTTGGTAACAACTTTCCAAGAATCCATTGCAAGAATCTAATGATGGTATCGAGTCATGGTATCAACTATTTTGAAGTTTTTTAATCCGCATGGAGGCTGAAAGATAACATCTCAATAGTCATCTTTGAGGAGCGAGAGTGAATCATTTCAATAGAGGCTCGAGAGCGAGAGTTCTATTTCATAACTGTTGCATTTGGAATGGCCGATAGATCTTAAAGTTAACCCTTCCTAAAGGGTTAACCATGGCTCACATTATTCTTATGCTCGGCCCTGCAATGCAAAAAGGTGGTGACTTATTATCATATGCTTGTTGTGTTAAGATAGTCCACAAAGTATGCAATAATCAGTGGAGTGATTACGGAGCGTTATATTAAGTTGGCATCTTATTTTCAGAATATTGAAGAATGGCGAGTCTCTCAATTTGATGTTTTAAGAAATATTATAAAAGATATGCAGATTTGAATCATTGCTTGATCACTCTGCATCAGAGAGAGAGAGAGAGAGATAACCTGAGAGAGAGATAACCTGAGTGAGAGAGAGAGAGAGAGCGAGAGAGAGAGATAACCTAAGAGAGAGAGAGATAGAGAGAGAGAGAGAGAGAACCTGAGAGAGATAGAGAGAGAGATTTATTGTTGTAATACTTGAAGCTAAAATAGGTCAAATCTATTTTATAAATAGATGTGCAATAAATATTTATTGATGGATGTGAGAATAAAAGTAGCCAAGGAGCACATCTATGGAGCAGAATAAGAGTTTCAAGAAGCAGAACATCAAAATATGAAATTGGTTATTAAGAACCATACATAAGGCTACCCGAGAAATAGAGGTATTAATCAATCACATTAGGTGATACATTGTATGATGTGGTACTAGAGTCTCATTGCTACTATAGAACCATCTTGGCTCTGCTCTGGGATATTTCTCCTAGATCTCTTAGGGTATTCACAACCTTAAATTGAGGTAAGCCAATATCAACTTTACCTCCTCTCCAAGATTTGGTCCCCCATTGAAATGTTATTCATCTTCTTCACTGAACCTACATAAATAGATTCATTCTACTTACTCAATCAATTTTTTTAGAACATTGCTTTCATTTTCTTCCCTAGCCTCCTCTCCAAGATTTGGTCCCCCATTGAAATTTTATTCATCTTCTTCACTGAACCTACATAAATAGATTCATTCTACTTACTCAATCAATTTTTTCAGAACATTGCTTTCATTTTCTTCCCTAACTGAACTATTACCGAGCTCGCCTAGGATAAGATCTCCATACTCATTTTTGTTGCTTCTCCTACAAAAATAAAAAGGAAACTATGTACAAGGGCTCCTCTCGAGTTCCATTCCAACACATTATTCTCACCATGGATTCAGGTATCTCAAGGGGCCATTACTATTTACAACCCAGAACGGGTGAAGAACTAACAACTTCCAAAACAAAAATAAAGTTAAATAATTTACTTGCATACAAAATGAACAAATAAGTTTGATATCCACTAAACACACATTCTGCAACTTCTCATTACTAGAAACAAAACCAAATAGTACAATACTCTGCAACTCTGTCACTTTTATTTACCTTTTCTTTTGTTTCAATCTCTACTATTTCTAAAATGAAGGCTTCAGATGTTATTAATAACCATCCTCTCCTTGGAATAACCCTAGCTTCCCATTCATTCACAACAATCTCTTTAGGAACTATTACAACTGCCCATATTTTCCATAAAAGACAAGATCCTCTTTTCACAGGCTGTTACAACTAAATTTAACGAACAACAGTAATGCAAAACCAAGCACCAGTCCAAATTGGTGCTAGTGTTAACCAAAATTATCAATGTTAACCAACAAAATTAACAAAACTTCATAGTGTTAATGGATAGTGCTAACCAAGTGCTAGTGAAACCAAGCGCTAGTCATATTGAGCAACTTATCAAAAGGTCATGATGCCTTGGCTGGATTTCCAAAGGCTTACAACTACCTCACACACACAACTAAAGGAAACCAACTAAGAAACCTATCTAAACATGGATTGACCTAGTCATATCCATCTTAAGGAAATAAAAAATGACCTTCTAAAGTCCACACACACTCTCCTGACTTGGCTAGGGTCAGTACATGCCAGAAATAAAGAGGTAAGGGTTTGAGCTAGGTGTGCTCCTGCACCATACTCCCCCAAACAAAGAAAGGTTAATCCATCCTTGGATTGACCATGTTTTGATCAATGCTCAACCTCTTGAATCTTTTTTCTCTAATCCAAGTAGCATCAGCATCCTCTTTTTCATGCCATTTTACAAGGTGCTCTATGTAGTCTTTGTTCCTAGTCTTCTTGTAGACCCTTGAGTCTAGAATATTTTCATCTCTCATAGATGGATTAGGGGTTAATTTTAGATCCTTTACCTCTTTTATTACCTCTTGAAGGTTCTGATCAACATCTTGAATTGGTCCTTTGTATGGTACCAAGTATACAATGTTGAAAACTAGTGACAACCCAATATCTTCAGGAAGCTCCACCTTGTATGCATTATTTCCATACTTTGCAAGTAGCTTACATAGACCTAGTCTCTTCATCTATAGCTTGTGAGGAACAAATTTTTTCAGCCTATGTCTATTCAACTATACCATGACAAAGTCTCTAATCTGAAACTGAACATCCCTCTTTGTTGTATCCACCTTTTTCTTTACCTTTTAAACATTTTCAATCAAGTTCTTTCTCACACTTTCATGGACTTATCTCATTGAATGAGAAAATTCGTCAGCATATCCACTATCATGCATTCCTTCCTTCAATTCTCTAAGTTCAAAAATCCCACTTGGGTGAAAACCATAAACTATTTCAAAAGGAATCTTAGCAGTTGATCTATTTACTGTATAATTGTATGCATATTCAGCTTGTCCAATGAGTTGGTCCCATGCTTGACCATATTGTCATATCCATGCCTTTTTCTTGGAAAAACAACTATAAAATCCATGCTTATGAATTTCCATGGTCTGGTTGGGATTGGAAGTTTCTGATAAAGACCTACATTAGAAGATGTGCCCTTTTCTTTTTGACACACTACAAAAATCTCAACATACTGTCTAACATCTCTATTCATTCTAGGCCAAAAATGGAACCTAGTGACTAGCTCTGGAGTCTTATTGACTCCAAAATGACCACTAAGTGCTCCATTATGTTTTTATTGAATAATATTATCTTGCATAGACCCTTTAGGAACACAAATTTGACCTCCTTTAAATAATAAATCATTCTGCAAAGTATATTCAGAGAACTCACCATGAAAGTTGGTTTTAAACTCCTTGCATACATTGTAGATTTGGGCATAATCTTCATCTTCAACATATAAGTATTTGAATCTATCAATACCTATAATTTTTAGCTGAAATTCTTGTACTATGAACAACCTTCTGCTCAATGCATCATCAACCTTATTATGTACTTCCTTTTTATGCTTGATATTGAAAGTGTAGGCTTGTAGATACTCAACCCACTTCATCTGTTTGCTGCTAAGTTTTTCTTGAGATTTAAGGAAGCTCAGAGCTTGGTTATTAGTATATAATATGAACTCCTTTGGCAGAAATTAGTGCCTCCACTTTGTTAGCTCTTTTTATTATAGTACAACCTTAATATGGCAGTATACTTATATACTTGAATGCAAACTCCTTTTTGTGCAAGAGAAAGGCTAATTCATGAGGTAATTGATAACATTGGGGATACCTATTATCACTCCTTTTTTGATCTCCACAGACTTAGGCAAGTATTACCTATAGTAGATTACTGATTCTCCAGTCTATATATTTAGTGGACTAGTTCATTCACTAGTTTGTTACTTCTAACCTTACTGTAACAACTTATAAAATAGCTTGGCGATTGCAATGATTAATTTATAACAAAGTACTATAATCCAGGCTATGGTCTTGATAACATATACCAATGAGACAAGGATTTTCATCCTTCTTCCTTTTGATTTAGGAGGGGCAACCTAATGATCCTCTCTTCAAGGAATCAGTAAACTGAACTGTACCCTAAGAATACAATCACTTGAATAGAATTATCTATTTTGTAGTGCATATGATTAAGTAATTTGAAATATTTGTATTATGAATCAATTACTTAGCAAATAAAAACCATTGCCTAATCCCTGGTCTATGAGTCAATATCTTGTAAAAATCCATTGTAAGGTGATAAAAAAAACACTTGCAACAAAGATATAATACCTTATATACTATCCTCTTTCTACAACTTTATCATCAATTCCTTAAAATAATGTTATGTTCCCTCAGGTTACTTGAAACAATTTAATATTTCCTTGAAGGAACTTACAAGTAACTGCATGTAATCACCTTATGATCAGTGTGCTTAAATGCCTATTTTAGTCTGTCTTGTATTCTATTAAAAATTCCAACTCTCTCCAAATCTCTCAAAAAAGGCTACAATTACATATATATAGTCTCAAATGATCTTGGAATCCTTAAGACAAGGATGCAACAAGATTCAGATGATTTGGAGACCTAACCCTAAAAACATAGAAAGAGACAAAAGATAAGAAAATACCAAGCGGTGGAGGACAAAACTAAAGAATAAGATCTGATTTGCACTCTGTCTTCTTGTGGATGTCAACACCTTTTTCTTCTTGTGAATTTAGATCAGGTGAAATGTGTCCTTCATTGTTCATCCATGACATCTAAATCAACTATGACAAGATTCTTCTTTTTGGGCTTTGTTAGGATATCCCATGCATTCACATGTTCTTCCTTAGGCCACTAAAATTTTTGAATACTTTCTAGTTGAGCCTTCTTCCTTTCGCAGCTAGCATATGTTATGCTTTTAACATATGAAATGAAATTATTTTAGTTTGTTTATGCCTTTATTTCCTCATCCAAAAGGTTTTTGAACCTCTCCATATCTAATTCTCACTGATCAGATATATAAATGTCTTTATTGGGAAGCACACTATCAAAATCTTATCCCCATAACCCTAATGGTTTGATCTGATCATCCTTGGCTCTAATAGGAGGTACAAACCTACTATAAATTACCCCAAAAATATTCAAATTTGCATCAATTTGATTCACCTTTCCTTTTAAAATAGACAAGGTGGCCCCAATCTTCTCTATTTCTATACCAACCAAAGTTACTATTTCTGGAAGATCTGATCTTAATAGTTTTATTGATGCTAATCTCTCAAAAAGTGATGTTCTTCCAGACCAAGTTGCATAGTAGGGATTCAAAATTGTCAAAAATATAGCCACCTCTGTTTGTAGGTCTGGAAACCTGCCATAAGCCCCATACACCACATCAATCTTATCTTTGATGGCGTCAATTATATGCTGAAAAATTGAAATCAAAGCTTCCAAAAAAACATTATTAGACTTTGTGACTCCTATCTCTGTTCCACCAGGTATCTCCCCTGCATCCTCTATTTGGACCTCTATATGTTTTACCTCTTTAGGCTAAACAAGGGTAGGCTTTGTTATATATAACAATTGTTTAGTAAGATCATCTAAGAGCTTTCCTTGTTATTTGATCTTTATAAGTGCTAACTCCCTATCTTTAACAATGCCACTAGTATCACTAGTGGGTTTTTGCAATTTGTCTGATAGTTGGGCTGTCTTTGCCTCATTGAGATAAGAAAAATGAGTCATTACTTGGGCTACTTCCATATCCCCTATATTTTCCAGTGTCCATATGATCTTATTACCCTCCATCTTCTCTTGAATATTCAGAATAGATGGATTTTGATCTTTAGGAGCAAAGCTACACATTGCAAGTGTCTGGGACTTAGGGTGTTACCCAAACCCTCTAATCATATCTCAAACCTAATTCTCTGATGACAATTTGACATCAGGTTGCCTTCTTATCTAATCTATTATGAATACTAAGGAAAAATCCCAGCCTTCCACAAATAATATCCCACTGGCCTTGACCATTTCTCTAGCGTGTTCTGCTATAATTTCCTCAAATTCAGGATCATAATCCTACAATGTTTGTAAGGCTTCCTCAGTGATTAGATGACCACCTAGAAATTGCAACTATTTTCCAATTTGTTTTTACTTATTCCATATGAGGAAATCTTTGAATTCTCTTGTCTTTATGAATTTTTCATCCTTGAGGAATTCCTCTTAATGCATCAACCTCTCATCTATACATGACCTAAGAGGTAATTCTTCCTCTTCTTCTGTATCATGTTGTTGTTTCTTTCTACCCTAATTTGTTTTCTCAATAGATGATTATAGGGGTTGTTTCTAGTTATCAGAGCTCTAACTCTATCTATCCTCTTTTTCCTAGAAGGCTCCCCTTCTTATTTTTGTCTCTTGGGTGGGGGTTCATTTGTTACTTCCTTCTCTGGGACCTCTATTATGTTAATAATATTTTCCCCCTCAACTGCCTGCTCTAATGCAATTTCTTGGTAATCTAGATAGGTAGTAGGTGAAGGATAGCCCTGAGCACTCTCATCATCATATTCAAACTCTGAGTGCTCCATATGGCCTTTCTCAAGAACCACTAATGCTTTCTCTAATTTATTGCACAAAAGAGTTTTGGAATTTATCATAGCTTCTATCCTCTTCGAATAAGGCATATCAGGGATGAATCCCAAAAAATTTATTCTTTTTCTCTTCACCTTTCTCTCAAGGTCCATAAGTTCAGTGAACTTAAGTGATATTTTTTCCACCTCCTCATCTTCCAAGATGTTTCTTATTAAATCTTCCTCCATACACTCTTCATGTTCTTTTGTGTAGGGGATGGTTGGTGTGAGCAATTTATTTACACTTAGGATAGAACCCTTCATATCAAAATATCTATGCAGGGCCATGTTCATTCTTTAATGGTTCATCTAGGTATTTACTAGGTCTAAAGCTCATTTTCCAATAGTGAAGTTGTAAATCCTAAATTTCCTAGGGGTAAATGTACCATTTCTGTGTGATGATAGGTGCTCCTTGTCTGTTAAAATGAGCTGCCTAATGAACTCCATTGCAGCTATCCTTGGTGGTACATGGTATGGAAATATGTGTGGAGGGTGAGAGAAACCATAGACCCTCATTATTGTGAAATTATTTTAATAATAAAAATCCCTCCAATTATGGTCTCCTAGCCATTTATCCAAATATTGGCAAGGCCTTAATAACAGTGTTACCTTAGTAGGCAATCTAGGTTTGTCAACACCTAGGAACTTAAGAAGTGGATAGATTATCCAATTTTCAAAAGCACAAAACTCCTTTTCTCTAGATGTATAATTCCATACTCTGAGCCAAAATGGAACAGGGTTAGGCTGGTTTTGGTGAAACCTTTGTGGCTATAGAGATTGACAATCCATAGCTGGGAAATTGTAGTAGAGGATCAAATGCATGAGGATTTAATAATGCATGAATCTTGGATGATCCTTCTTGGTTTGTACATCTACAAATCCATGGTGCATTTGATCAATGATATACTATATGTAGTAATAAATTGAAGTGGTATGGAGGCTCTGCATATCTAGTACCATCATCAAAATGTCTAAGGTGATCCTTTCTACTCCAACATCCTTTCCAAGCACTCTACATGGTGCATATGATATGTATTTGATATAGAAATTAAGGTCATTATAGAAATATGGGGTTGCTCCTGGCATGGGGGCTATATAGGTTTTCATCTTCTTAGGGAAATGATGATCCCTGATCAACTTAGCAGCAATGTCATATTCTCTAGTGTATCTATTCTCTAGGCTCTTTAGATTTATATCAGTATTCATGGGGTAGTATACATTAAAGGCTTTCACGAAGGTATTTCTATCCAAGGTGAGTAAGGGATTTCCATCATCTCTCTTAATGGTTTTGGTCAGAATATAATATCTACTAGCCGATTCTAATATGAAATCAACATCAACAAAGATGTCAGGAACAATCAACCTGGCTAGTCCATAGGCCCAAGGGTTTGAGATAAGCAAGGGATCATCACTATTATTAAAGAAATAACTAAATATTGAATATCTTGATGATCCTAGTGTTTTTTCATCTCTAATGTAAGTCATATCATCAATTAAAACCTCAGCACTAACCTTTCAATTTTGATTGGAGCCTAGAAGAAAAGTGAGAAATTCATTTGAGTAGTTCATCTTTCCCCTTGACTCATCATCAACATCTTAACTTCTTCCACTAGTGGATGCCATACTCTGTGCTTCGCTCATATTTTCGTTCAGTTCTGTTCCCAACCCATATCATCGATATTGAAACAAATTCTCAAAAAACCTCACCACCAACTGTGAATTTTTCTAAAATTTGTAGCTCTGAACTCTATATACACTTGAAAATTACAATCTTTTCTGAATTCTGAATCAGGAAATCACCTTTCTAAATTACTTACTGCTCAAAATTTTACCTTTCTCAGAAAACTCCTAAAATTTCTATAAACTCTTCACTCTGACAAATTGGAAGCTCGGTAGAAATGAAATGACAACATACACGTATACTTATAACTGTTAATTCAATGAAGATTGTCACTTCTAGCTAGTAAACTTACAATTCAGTCATTTCTGCCATTAGTTTCATAGACTGTGACATAAATTTCTGATTTTAGCCATGTCATTCAAACTGTTAGGCAATCAATTTTAGATGAGTGCATTTGCATATAAAATCTTATAAAATTCAAAATGAAATCAAGATCAAATCTGTTTGGCTGCATTTAACTCATATTACAACTACTTTCCCATCTGTCAAAATCTCTAAAATATGATTGGTTAGCAACTGTCAATAATGGCACCACTAAAAAGTCTGTATTTAACTCATGATTAGCTTGTAGCGACTCAACGACTAATTGATCTACTTTTCGCTTAATTTTTTTAAATTAACTATAGTTTCTTCAAGGGACTTACTGACTACCATAGGATTAATCATTAGATCAATGATTATCGTGTTGTCACTTAATATTTTAACTTAACCCTTCATCTTATGGAGACACCGTGACAAAGCACTTTCTTAACTTTTCTTTACCTTGGGTTGCATCTAGAGACTCAGCGACTATGGAATCTCTATGTCACCATATAATTTCCCTAACTCATGTTTAATCAGGAGACCTCATGACTAAACATATTAATATCTTAATCACGTGATTACTTTACCTTTATAATCTGCATCTGGAGACACCGCAACTACCATTGATTCCTCTTTCCTTTGTATCCAATGGTTGTCACTGAGTCTCGTAATCCTTATTATGAACCCTAATCTTTCATGAGACTTAGCAATCATTGAAAACATGTCACACCTTTTCCTCTTGTCTCCTAATCACTTGATGTTCTTTTGACTTTTCAATCTTCTCAAACGACCACACAACTACCATTGATTTCTTCCTTCATCGAATGGTTGTTGCCTGATCTCTTAATATTTTACTTAACTCATCTTTTATCTTGTGACTGTGTGCCAATATTGTTACTTATTCTAACAACTAACCTTTAGTTTATCTAGAGACTTAGTGACCATTGAATCTCTATGTCGCTTGATAATTTTTGAAGTGTGGTTAAAATCAGGAAACTTCCTAACTGCCATTAGATTAAGTCTATAATCAACAATTGTTTTGTAATCTCTAGTTCTTTTACTTAACTCAATTTTGATGATGAGACCTGGTGACAACACTGAAACTTTAACTCATGAACTTCACTCATAACCATAGGATATATTAAGAGATAACTCAACTGAGTACTCTCAAAGTCACCAAATAAGATTACTAACTCTAACTTCATTAAGAGACAAAGTAACTATCATCAGATCATATGATAAAATCAACAGTCTGTGTTAAGTCTCATAACCATTTCAACGTATTCTAGTTTTTCAAGAGATTATGTGACCAAAGCTTTCCACCAAGTCTCTAGATTGTAAAGAATATTGATTTTTCCTTATGAGACTTGGTGACTAAGAAATAAGCACATGCACATAAAATCAGACTTAAGTAATGAAAAGGTAACGCAAAAATAGAACCAGCTTGGGAATTTTAGGGCTTTTGTGCAATTTTGAACAAAAGTTACTCAAAGGCTTAGGGTTTTGACATTTTGAACTAGGTTTTGAGAAAAAAATTTATTTGCAGAGGTATGTAAACAATTTTAGACATGAATTTTAACCTTCTAGGCATAGGAATGACATGGACTTCAAAAAAATTTAGGGCGAACTCAAAAAATAGGAAATACAACCAACACACTTCTTGAGTGCTTGGACTAGAGCATAAAACTTTAAGTCATAAGAACAACATTTCTTCTTTGAATCATATAGATTCTCACTATGGAAAGATACTAATCTTCCTTCTTGTCTTACGACAGCCATGTTGGTTGTATTTCCTATTTTTGTTGCCTTGCCTTGTTCTTTGTCTTGCTCTCTGTAAAATTTTCAGGTTTTCATGCCTAAATATTGCCCAAGTTGTCAAAACCCTTAAAAAACCCTAAAGCCAAGTATTAAACAATGCATGTTTAAAGCCCTTAGCCATGTCTTATGTTTCGTCGTTACTTTTTAAAGTCACTCAAGACATGTGCTTTAAGTCAGGTCGCTTGATCGCATTACTCAGATCGAATATGCCAAATCTTCTTCCGACTTAGCTTTTCCTTTATGTCGCGTAGTCTCTTTAAAAAATTGAATATTCCATCAGTGTTTCGAGACATAGCGATCTTTCTTTAGTCGGGTTGTCACTTTAATTCCATAACATAAAGCTTTAAAAGGAATGGGACCCACTTCAGTCGAGTGATCGCGAGACAGGTCAAAGAGTCAACGAAATGTTCTCCGACTTTGCGATTCACTTCATGTCGCATGATCGCTAGATCAGGACATTCAAAAAGCTAAGCTTTCCTTCAGTCATGTGGTCTTGTGATCGAATAGAAGTTAAGACATAACAGCCCCGATTCAGTGACTAACGGTTTCATGTTAAGTGATTTCCCTCAGTCGAGATGTCGCCAGAGCAGAATAATTACTCAGCTTTCAAGAATGCCTAAAGTGGACCAAATAATAGATGACATCTGTCACAAAACTAATGGTTGTTGGGAGGTCACCACAATGAGGAAAGAGATCAAGCGATAAGGAGACAAAAGTTTTTTCACCCTCAGTCGCAAAGTCTCCTGATAATTTAAGGGCATGAGGAAATATATGGCGATTAAGCGACAGCCGTGCGATGAAGAAATGAAAAGATCTTATGGTGGTCGCATAGTCTGGTGATAAAAGTGCCCCAGGGAAAAATTCCTTCCGACTAAGTGATTAAGGTATGTAACAAGGTCGTTGTAAACAGAGAAAGGGTACCTTTTTAGTAAAAAGGTTATGATAAACTTATCACCCGACTCAGTGACTAAAGGTTGTCGTGTAGTCTTGAAAAGAGAAGTAGGGATCCAGTGACTTAGCAATTATCATGAAAAGTTAAATGCAACAGTTTGTCATGAAGTCTGATGAACAATGATGAGTTAAGGTTAACTCCCCGCGACTTAGATTTTTTCTTGGGTCACCTGATCGCTAGAAGGACTTGAGTTAGCCGAGCAAAAGAAAGACCGTTGTCGCCTAGTCTGAAGATCAGACCATGGTTAATAAAAAGTGCTCATGACAAAGAGACTTAATGAGGTCGCGAGGTCGCCTGATAATGAGATCTAGAAAAGCGGCACCAAGTGGATGACATGACAGAGAAGATCACCCGGCGGCCAATCAGATGCATGAATTTTTTATTACTGTGTACAAAAGGTAGCTAAGATGTATGACAGAGGATGAATCAGAGAATGCCATGTCAGCTATCTTAACCGTTTTATGATTGCGCCAAAAGATTCATGATTTAAATTTGATTTTCTGTCACCTCGCGCAACTACGGCTAGGTTTATGAACATTTCATGGCATATCAACTTAATGGCAGAACTGACATTTCTAAATTTTGAGCCATGTACTCTAAATCCTTTGGCTATAAACAGGGGATTGTGCATTCATTCCTATTCACCGAGTTTATGATTTCAGAGAAAAAATTTTGTTTCAGAGCGAAAAGTGATATTTTGAGCTATTCTAAGGTGATTAAAATTTCTAAGAGTTACAGAGAGTTGTGATCTTATATTTGTTTCAATATCATTCAGACAGAGATTCAAAGTGCTGACCAAGATGAGTACTGCTATGAGTATGGCTTCTACTAGTGGAGGCAGTGGAGAGGAGCAAAAAGGCAAACCCAGCTTCTCAGACGAG
>MU224311.1:3887673-3912461 GCA_018584345.1 Thuja plicata | reverse complement strand
AGCATCAGCTCAGCCTTCCAGTGACACCTCATCTTTTGAGGTCACCTCTTCAGCACCCACTGACTTTCACTCCTCTGCATTGGAGTCACAGTGGTTTGTTCTTTGCTCCAGGGGTTCTTTCATTCTGTGGGGCTTTGGAGCCTCGAACCTCTCTCACGGGGGGGTTAGCAGCATGCATTGTACTATTGGCTTTGAGAGAGTCTCTTGAAGTCATTATTTTGTCTTTGCTTGCCTTTATATCTCTTTTTGGAGAGGGGTTTTTCCCACTGGGTTTTCTCCTTTGTCTCTAGTTTACAGAGATTTCCTTGTACTGGGTACCTGATCAGGCCTTGTTGCCAGGACCCATTTCTTGCTTTCTTAGTTTTTCTAGGTCAGCTTTCTCCCTGCGTTTAGCTTAAGGGGGGGTGTTAGAGTATTATTAGTCTATGCTTAAGCTTAACTTAGGTGCATTATTAATTAATTTTTAATTAATAATGTGCAGCCTAGTTTTTGTCTTTAGGGTTTCTATCTCACCTTTATAAGGTTGAGCGTTGTACTTTTATTTTCATTCTCTATTGCATTTTTCTCACATTTCGAGAGCAATATTCTTCTCTATCTTTTCTTCTCTTGTGACAGGTTTTTTGGCAAACAGAGGTTATTGGGTTGCTGTGAAGTTGGATTTACCAACTTCTACAGACAATACATCAGATAAGAAGACATGAAAAAGTTACATCTAGTAAGCTTGGAACTATTCAGTTGTTCTCTCATAGATTCTACAATTAATTCGGCCCAATCCAACTTGTATTTTCCCTCTAAAATAATTTCTACATAATAGAACAACCAATTTGAAAACAACGAAGCCTCAAGTGACCCTCTGACTCTATGTAACATTACCATAATATCCATAATGTATGGATGCACATGACTTCTTCTTAACTTTTTGGGTAAGTGGGAACCTCCCCTTTGGGCATTTAATAACCAGTGTTTTGCTATTGCAGTACAGTTTGCATCAGCATTTGGCTTGAACTTAACAAGAGATTGGGCAGGAGAGAAAGAAAATTTTTTTTTCTCTTGGATTTGGAAATCTGAAGAAACAATTCCTCTATTCATAGACATTAACACCTCACCATTTCTCTTAAGAATTGATTTGGTTTGCTGGTCATAATGTCTGATACACTCATGGACAAGTTTAGGACATACCACTATAGGAGGGAAGAAAGCGGCTACACACAACCCACTACTTAAAATTTCAATAGAAGGAACACTCTCCTCGACAGACGCAATAAACCTATCAGCTATTCCTTTAACATCATATCCCTCTAAATCTGTGTCTATTACAATAGGTTTTTTGCACACCAAACTAGACACACTCCCAAATAAATGGAATGCAGACTTCATTCTTGCAAGAACAGACTGAGAAATGCTACAAAAACTCCTGTAAAATTCACAAGCTCTTAAATTTAAATAGTGGAGGAGTGACAGCCTGACATACCTTAATCACTATGGAAAATTCTGCAATCGGAGCTCCAAAAACCCTTACCTCCGCTCTTTGCACATACAGATAGAAAATATATTTCAAAAAAATAATGAACTGTTGGTAAGTTGACTACCTGAGGATGCATGACTCATTTTGTGTTGTCATCATCGCAACAAAGTCATGTTTAGTTTCTGTCATGAAAGACAAAATGACTAAGTATGAAAATAGGGAAGACATAGATACTCAGTGATCAACACATCAGCACACATGCGATAAATCAATTTAACTTATGTGTGTTTAGATATAAGTTGTATGATGTGTGTACATGCTACATCTAGACACACATTGTATGAAACTATAGTACGACAAAGTTACAAGAACACCAATAGACCAATAGTCCATAAGAAAGAGCATAGAAGCTGACTAAGTGTTTTGATCAGCGTGTGTTATTTTGTAATGTAATGGCTAAACACCATTGGTTATATGATTGTAATAATGTAATTATCTTTTTAGTAAACATGCTTGAGCTGACTTGTTCGAAAGCATTGTATATTTTGTTTTAGGGCCAACTAGTGTTTTGTTTTGGGTCTCGCCTATTCAGATTTTAAGATATAAGTATGTAATGTAAATATATGTTATAAGTGTTGATTATTATGCAAGAGGAAGATATAGAGGGATAGTACAATGAAATTAGTATATCATATAGCTCTTTAAGGGAGTAAGAGCATTCACGCATACATGGAATTGATCAGACAACAGTGTCATCATAGCAGTTCATTTTGATATAGTGCATATCATCTTTCAAAAGGTTGTAGCCTTCATCTTATTGGGTAGTGAGCCATATACCTTTAATAGGGTTTTGTAAAAGACTCCTAATAGGGTCTGACCTTTAACCAGGTCATTGTACTCATATTGTAAAGACTGCTTCTAATAGGGCAAAGGAGCTCTCACAAGTTCATTATACTTAGTACAGTATTTGTGGGTACTAATTCCCACTGGGATTTTCCTCTGATCAAGGTTTCCCCGTAATCATATAATGTGTTATGAGTTATTATTTTAAGCTTCATTCTATGTATGTTTGATTTATGTTTAAGTTGCAGAAAAGTAATTAATTGACAAACACTGATTCACCCCCCCTCTCAGTGTTTCTAACAATTGGTATCAGAGCTCTGGTCCTTAGAAAATAAGTTTAAACACTTGAGGAGACCATGGACTCAGTAGAAGCAAAACATTTGAAAAATAATCTTGAAGTAGCTCTTGAATATCTTGATAGATCTGAAAAACAAAATGAAGAACTTAGACTCAAAGTTGATGGCTCACAAATGCTTATCAAGAAACTAAGAGAAGATTTGAAAGATGGTTCTACAAGTGATTTAGGGAAAATTATCAAAAATCTCAGTGAAGAGACTATGTCTCTGAAAGATAAAGTTGAAAATCTGGATGAACAACTCAGACAGCCAAATTGCTATAGAAGAAAAGATCAAAGAAAGCAAAAAACTAGATGATGAACTCTTGAAAGAAAACATGAAATTTCTTGAATCGGAAAACATAAAAAAGAAATTGGAATCTGAATCAATAGAAGAAAATGATAAGATTGATAAACTCCACACAAGTTCTAATTCACTTCAATCTCAGCTCAATGCACAAAAGCAGAAAGGCGACACTACTAGCCTCGGATTCAATATAACACAAACTGAGGTCAATTCATTGCAAGAAAGAGAAAGACCTCATGAAGCATCTTCAGAAGGAAGGAAAATTGAAAATGTTGAGGAGATTAAAATAGATCCACCTAAAAGGGATATCAAGAAAGTTAACAAAACTTGTTATGCATGCAACAAACATGGTCATTTGGCAAGAGATTGCAAACAAGTAAGACATTTTAATGGTTATTGTTTCTCCTGTAATAAATTTGGTCACAGGGCTATACATTGCAGAACTCAGTCACAACAGAATCAAAGAAGAATGAATCAAAACAATCAGAAGAATCAACCTCAAAAGAATCTGTAGAACACTACATGTCAGATATGCAACTACAACAGACACACAACAAAACAATGCAGCATGATGAACAAGAGCATCAGACCTCCTATCATTTGTCACACATGTGGAAAGGTAGGACACTGTCATGCCCCAAAATCTGGGCATTAAAACTTTGACCTATTGAACTTAAAATTTTTATTTAAACATATTATATCAACTAAAGGAAATTAAATCTTTTCTAAACCTTTGCAAATTAAATTAATTGAAAGATCAATATAGAATAACAACATCAATTAGACTAATAGTTCTTGAGGTTCCTTTTTTCACTATATTAAGTAAAACAACCATAAATTCATTTTGATAACAATCATTTCAAATATAGATCCAAATAATTATTTTATTACTATAAATAAGCATACTTGGTAAAAGTACAAACCTGTGTCACACTTTTACAAAGGAAGAGGACCACGACATGCAAAACTGTTAAACTTTAATGACATAAAAGTGGCATTTGTGTTTAGAATTTAAAAATGATGTAAACTAATGAAATGTGTAAAATTGGATTTAGTTTATGCCTATAATTTTTAAATTTTTTTTTGAATAATTATTGACCTAGTTTTTTAATTTTTGAAGTCCATTTTTTAAATGTGCAAAAAATGCTGAAAATGTAGGGTTTAGTTCCCTCCAACTAAATATATGCAAATAATATTTTTTTTCCTCTGATTTCAGAATATGTTGTAAATGACATGTACAACTAGTGCATAAAAAAAGAAAGATTGGTTTTCGGAATATATTTTGTCTGTTATAACTATTCAAAGTCGGAGTTACCCGAAATTAACAATTTTTATCTCCCTCCACATTTGCCCTAGCAAATCTAAACCAAATACAAAAAAAATTACATATTATTGAAGAGGACTCTCTCCTCTAGTGTTAAATATAAGTTATAAAATTTTCCAACATGGTTTTCTATTTTTTTTATTTTTTTGAACGATCATATTCTTCAATATTAAAATACCTACTTGGAGTTTTTTCAAATTATAATATATTATATGTAATCAAAACACAATAAAAATTATATTACCATAATCTAGACTCTACAAAAGGGTATATTTAGATTTTTAAAATGGTTGAGTTTTGATGAAGATATCAGTTGTCTAAGTGAGAAGTTTTGTAATTTTGAAAATTTTGCCTATTTGGCTACCACATAAGATGCCACATAGACAGTTTCAGCCGGAACTGGTTTGGCTGAACCAGTTCCACCCAAGCCCCCCAATATAAATATGTGCCAATTATTCATCGATAGAACATAGTTGGCTTATATTTACTCATGATTTTTCAGCCAAAATGGGTCCGACCGAACTAGTTTCGGCCGAAACTCATTTGCCACATTGACGCCACATGGCACCACGTTTGTGCTACATATGTATGGCCAAAAACATTTCGGCCAAAATAATTTCAGCCGAAACTACGAGAATGGTCCTCAAGTGCGACACAACTTCGTACTTTTACCCTACTCTTATTTCAAAAATATAAGAAGATTACAATTTCTAAAACCCTTTCAAATATCACAAGGGAGAAGCTTGAACAGAAAAAGACTGTGAGGTAGAAATTGCAACCAAGACACCAAAACTTTAGGTAAACTTTCAGAAGCTTTCTCTGAACATGCAAGAACATCAAGGTTGACCATGGAGGCTGACCTCCCAACCTAGGGCTTTGCAAGGCCACCCCCGAGCTAGGGGATCCAAAACTGAATGAAGATACATATACACATAACAACCACAAAATTGAAAATAGGAACATGAGAAAATACCCAATACCCAAGGATATACATAGGTCTCCAAAAGACCTGAAACAAATGGGTGAAAGAGCACTACCAGAAGAGGAGAAAGACAATAATACAAAGTACATACACTAGGAATAGGCCACACATGGGCTCAACATTCCTAAGTACCACATATATAATCTTTTTCCATGGCCACACATGAACTCATGAACAAGTTTCTACCCTTCACCTCCATGCCCTACAATTGTAAATGGAGTAAATTTACCTTTCTTTCACAAAACAAGTTATGGCTTCAAGCCTTCCAATTTTTCTTATGAACCCCAAATTTCTTGGGAATTTTTGGCATCATGGGAACCCATATGTTAGATTTGTTGAACTGCAAATCTTCCCAAGAAACCTGCATGCAAACACTGTCACGAGAAGAAGAAAGACAGAAGAGAAAGAGAGCTATGGCGGCCAATAGGCCAGAGATTGCAAAAACATGTTGACAGAAATAATCTTCTATATTCAACAATGAAAATAAATTACAATCTCCTTGAGAATTACAAAGCGGTGATTCCTTATAAAGGATACCGAAACCCTAAAAGGGAAACTCTAAAAAATAGAAACTGCCTAAGTGAAACTTTAGCACTAAAGAGTATAATAGACTAATAATTAAATAAATTAATTATTAGCTAACTATGACAACTCTAACACCCCCCCTTAAGTGTAACTTAGGGAGAAGCAAAACTGCTAAACTACTACAGAAAGCAGGAAAGAAGGGTCCCTGCAACTAGGCCTGATCAGGTACCCAAAACATAAAGCAAACTAGATGAAGAAAACCTTCAATATAGAGAAAAAGGTGTCCCAGAGAAAGGAACAAGAAAAGAGAAAGAAGCATCTCTGAAGCATGTCTGAAAACTCTGTCAGAAGATACTGCTAGAACCCCCACTGAAGTGCATGACCAGGTAGAGAAGACAAGTGTTTGAAGAGCTGATCAATCAAACCAGGAAGCAATAGAACCAATAGGTGAACCCCCCCATAATGCTGAACTGGGAGAGGTGACAGGAAAATTGAAATGCAATGCTAGAAACAACTACAGAAGGAGAACCTAAAACACCAACAGTGCAACAGAAGCACACACACAGGATAAAGGGTGGTGTCATAGACACACAACATGAGCTAATGTCATGGAAGGTACACTCACTTGACAAAAGTGGATGTGCCTAAAGCGGCATAAACATCATAACCCCCCATGGAACTTTATAACACAGTGCGAGTACAAAAATTGAACAAGGTGTACAAGATCCTAGAAATGCAGAAGAAGACACTTTATCTCAGTGTATTTACAGAACAAAATGCATCAGAAAGAGCATGCAAGCTCAGAAGTCAGAAAGAAGAGTGAGCTATCAACTCAGAAGAAGAGATCCCAGGACCTGTAGAACCAAGAAATCCACCAGAGTGCATAAACTGCCAAATGTAGAGGAGTGAAAACCTAGAACAGAATCTAGAAAAATAACCTCTACCACTGAATAGCACACTAAACCAGCTTTCTAATGATATCTCGTTTGCCAAAAATAGAGTCTGGATGAGCTAGATATGACTCCTAGAAGGCAAAACAAAACATCAGACTTCAATAGAAAAAAACACTCTTGAAATAGTGGACCCAAAAATTCTAATCACCATAGTTGGAAAGAGCTCGGAAAGAGCTTTCCGACGATATAAAGAAGTTCAATAAAGACCTTCGTATGCTCCCTGTAGAGTGAAAAAGGTGAAAAGGGCTCAAAAATGCCCAACAAGCCTAGTTTTAAGCCCCAGGGGCTAAAAAAAATAGGCCCCTGGGTGCATGGCGCGCTCCGGGGACTGGGCCGAAGCCCTTGGTCCACCATATGACCGCAGCTTGCGTTTAAAGTCCCGCGGGGGCTATTACAAAATGCGTAACCGCCCGAGCGGAGCAGGAGCGTCCAGAGAAGAGCATTGACAGCGGAACATCAAGCGGGGTGGCGCTGCGGGTGGCGGGGGCCGCGGAACACCGAGCGGGGGGGGCTGCGGGAAGGTGGCGGCCATGGAGTGGCGGCCAAGCGGCGGCGGCAGGCCGGGAGCAGCAGCGGAGCCAGGAAGCGGCGTGGCCGGGAGAAGTCAGAGGCGACGGTGGTGGGGAGGCCACGAGTGGCGTGCGGGTGGCCCGGTGGCGGCGCGCCCCAAAACCCATAGTCTGCGCCCTTTTTCTAATAAAAAATGATTTTTTTTAAAAAACATTTCTCGAAAAACAAGCCCGTACAACCCTAGAAGGCCAAAAAAATTCTCCAGAGCCCCGGTGTCCAAAATGGACAAACCTTATATAGATTCTGGGGTTTTTGGGCCTTCTAGACGCAATGGTAGTGTCCATTTTGGCCCAAAGTGCCTCAAAAAATAGAGACCCCCCAGAATCAATGAAGAATGCCAGAAAAAGCTATGGAACCTTCAAACCTTGGAACGCTTAAAAAAAACTCGAACAGCCACCAGCAGGGAAGCTCTGATACCATGTTAGATTTGCTAAACTACAAATCTTCTAAAGAAACCTGCATGCAAACACTGTCACAAGAAGAAGCAAGAGAGAAGAGAAAGAGAGCTATGGCGGCCAATAGGCCAGAGACTGCAAAAACATGTTGAAAAAAATAATCTTCTATATTCAACAATGAAAATAAATTACAATCTCCTTGAGAATTACAAAGCGGTGATTCCTTATAAAGGATACTGAAACCCTAAAAGGGAAACTCTAAAAAATAGAAACTGCCTAAGTGAAACTTAAGCACTAAAGAGTATAATAGGCTAATAATTAAATGAATTAATTATTAGCTAACTATGACAACTCTAACACCATGTACCCATGTACATCCCTCCACACATGGGAGACTCTGCACTACTTGGGTAGATCACTAACTTTCACCCCATCAAGGTTACCCAACCCTCGCAAGGGTGAATAAGCCTTGAAGAACCCCATATACAATCAATTACAAAATAAAATACAAGACTCAACACATAAAATCCATGAAAACCCATGAATTTGAAAACAATAACATAAACTTCATGCATAGATTTCTCAAGCTAAGTTCAAATGTAAGCAAAGACTACTCTAACTATGATATTCAGAAAACTCAAATCAAATCCTAGATATGGAAAATGCAAGGTGGTTTGTGAAGAGCTTCTCCTTCTCATCCTTCCTCCTCTCAATACTTAATCCTACAAAAATGAACCTATCTCTAAATGTAGAGAGTGGGTGTGTACCCAAAACTCCCTCTAAGGCCTTCCTTAAAAAGGCATTCCTCCTAAAATATCAGGAGTCATAAATGGAGGGAAGAATCTAATCCATCTACTTTCCCCACTTGCCTTCTTCATAGAAGGACTTAAATGTTTGTAAGGAAAGAAGGGATGGCTTAACCAAGGTCTTCCAACTCTCCAAATTCGCCACTTCCCAAAATGGAGACTTTAGGGGAGTCATAAATGAGTTTCAAGACTCTTAATGGGCTGAAAATGACCCATAACCCCTAAGGTACCAAGTGGGGTGGTTATTGTTTACTGTAGTTACTCCCTAGGATCCCAAATGACCCTCCTAAACTCCACCCAAGTTTAACTCGCATAAATCCAACCCTCAAGACTCAATCTAATCTCTCTTGACTCAATCTTATCTTCCTAAACCTTAGGGTAAGCATTGGGACTATACTAGGTAACTCTTGGGTAAAGTTTAAGCCTATGCTAGTCACATTAACTAGCCATGCCAACACATAGAGTGCACATGTGTCAAGTGACACAACAATTTCACATGAGCATGACTTATTACACATTTACTTAATTAAATAAATTACAATGATACACCACACTTTTACAAATAAAAAAAATACAATACAACGAGGTCCATGTCTCTTTTTATAGACAGGACCTTAGCATCACGGTTTTCACATAGGTCAATTTTTGAATCGCCGATTAGTACCATGGTAAAATTTTCCTACACACTCATTGCACACATCAGTAGGTCCAATGAATCAACATTTAAACATATACGATAATGTAAATTGAACACACATTCACTCACATTTACATTGATGAATCATTGAACTTTAAACAATATCTACATCTAATCTATATGCATGAACATAACTCTTAATAAATCTGCATTACTGATACTATCTAACATCCACTTACTAATCCAATATAGTAAACCATCAAAACAAAGTCCTAAATAGAAATCTACATCACTCACACAAAGTATCTAATAGATTCCCCAATTACATAATCAGGTGTTGTATATAAGCAAAGGATTCCACGGATCCATAAAGTAATACATGTGTCCCAAAAGTCTGACTATAGAAAAAATTAGTATTGACTGGAGAGCATGAGAAATAGTGCTAAGCTTATGTCAAAAAAGGGTAAGCCTCACAGACACATCTCAAAGTTTTGTATATCTAAAACATAGAAGCAAGATGAACCTAAGAAATCACTATTTGAAGAGAAAGGAGAAGTAAAGTTTGTTCAAGAAAATGAAGATTCAAGAAAAATTTAGATTGAAGTAAAGAAGGACAATGATGTTGACAAAGTAGTTGATGCATCCACAGTGGACGCACCCTCTACTTCTGCCTAAATAGTCCTTGTTGGTCTTAGGGGGGCTATTCTAGCTCAGGACCCTTGCGCAGTTGGTATACTCACCTCTGAGTATGCACCTATGATATCATGGTTAAAAGAACATAAAATTTCTATGTGCATTCACGTATTGTCTAAAATGCATCAGGATCAAACTTTCAAAATCTCTGGGTAATTTGTGTACAGTTTCAAACATTAAATGCGATAGATCATATAAAGGAAAGAAAGTATTTGATCTATTTCACACTTTCATTTGAAGAGCATAGAATTTGGAGAGCATTGGAGCACTAGACATCAAGGTACAAAGGAATAACAGAATTGGTAGTTGAGAAAATGGATAAGAAGTTTGAAACAAAACCCTAGCAGTCGCGCCATTTCAGAATTTTGTGAAACCCTACTTAAGAAAATTCCAAGTAAGTATGGCGACTCCAGTTGTGTTTGATATAGTAGAGAGGAAGATATTTGTATTCAAGAAGCATCCATTCAAATCCATATTGGATGATGTGGATGGGGAATTCTCCAAAACCCCGCTAGGTGTTGTTCACATGGAAGATATCTGCGCGTATATTTACTATCAAAAGGAAATAGTAGGAGATGTCAAAATAGCTAGTCATATGGCATACATGATGAAACCTGACTACACATTCAAAGATGAGTTTGCGCACTTGATTGCTAACCCTATCTTTGAGTATTCTAATGCGCATGAGTTTGATGAGCCTGAATGGGTAAGAATTCTATTGAGTAGAATACATGATGATCTTTACTAGATTGGTGAGGTCCCTGTGTGTATCACCATAGACCTAATTCATGAATTAACTAGACTTCCCAAGACTAGACCACTCTTTCCCACTAGAAAGGATGTCAAAAAGTAGATTGAACAAGTTTGTCTTTCCAGAAGTGACAAGCATAGAATGACAGTTGACCCTATCAAAGAAGATGACATAAAACTTTTGACAATGATACTCGGGTATCAATCTCAACAAGCAAGCACACTGAACAGTGTCTCTGCAGAAACAGTCCTAGCAGCTATCAGAATGGTGAAGGATAACACTCAATACAACTTATGTTATATCTTGCATGGTCAATTGATTGACAACATCCGAATAATAAAAAATGATAGGAGAAAGACATTCAGGTTTGGATCTCTAATCATCTATTTGTATTTCCAATATAGTTGGAAAGGTTGCAAATCTTTACCTAGACAGGAGCAAACCCACAATGTCTCAGATATCACTCAAGGTCACCCTAGGGAGCAGTACAAGGGATGCCATGGATATGGATATAAATACATTCAAGATCAAAATGTAGAATAGGTACAGATTATCTAAAAAGATAGTTGACAAATACAAGGATACCATATGTTTCATGGTAGAAACAGATTGCACATGCATGGAGGTAGTTCAACCTAGAACCAAATGGATTCATCCTCTTGGTTATGAAGTGGAAGAAAATGTGTTAGAAGGATATGCACAAGTTCTATTGTCAGCTCCCAAAGATCCTAATGAGCCTAGGTGGGGAACCTATAGAGAGAAGACCAATGAAGTGGATACTATCTTACACAGTGCTGATAATAAAAGGAAAGCTTCTAGAATTACATCTAACATACTGAAAGTTCATGGAGTCACTCAAGAAGATCTTGACAAAGCCAGAGATGCCAAGACAGAAAAAGAACTTTAAAAAGCTGAATAAATCCAGAAGAAGAAGAAAGTAGAGAGCACCTATGTGCCCTCTACCACCATTGACTTAGATTCGTCTCCATTGTCTACACAAAGCAAGAAGACTAGAGGAAGAAAATAGGCACCTACAAATCACCCATCCTCAAGGAACACTTAGAGAAAAGATAAGAATACTCAAGCTCATCCTGAGGTAGGATTTAGACCTAGTCTAAATGTTTTGAGGAATAGAATTGTTAATGAAGGGAGATTAGATATAGTTTCTAAAGTCTATGAAAAATATCAAGAAATTGATAAAACAAAGATACACTCTATGATCATATCTCATATGATCAAGTTTAAGAAAACAGTTCTTGAACTCAAGACAGTGATACCGGATCAGTTGTGGAACTTGTTGGAGATAATGAAAAGGCATGCAATTGAGGAAGACATGAGGATAAGAGAAGAAACATTGGATACTTTTCTTCCTGTATGCTCGCATGATGAGAAAGCTATATTGTTGGATCTAGTGAAGCCTCATCTCCGAACTAAAACAAGGACCCTACAAATTATCAACAAGGAGTATGAACATAAAGGTAAGGAGACTGAAAAGGAATTTGCACAAGTCTTTATTGATAGACACATGTATCCACCAATGACACCTATAGAAAAAGTTACTCCAGCTCCTCCCAAAAAGGCTACAAAACCAGTGATTCAGATTGCACCTATGATAGGTCCACAAGTCTCTACACCCATAGTGACAATAACTTCTGATATAGATAAAGACTTAGAAGACACTATAGTAGTTAACAATATCAAGATATTCATGACTACATTTGAAAAGGATATGGACAAAGTTGATAAGGCATTTGTAAGCACTATAGAAATGTGCACCGATAATACCACTACACAACAAGATGAAGTTTCCATCAATGATCAAATTGACATAAATGTAGATACTCAAGATGATACTCAAGGTGACAAGATGCCAATAAAAGAGAAACCAGTAAAGGTTGAATGTGTGGATACAAGTTAGAACACTATATTCTTACCATCCACTCAACCATCTACCTCATTGTTGTCAAGGTTAACTCCTGATTCAGCAAGCTTAGATGCATGGGGAGAAGAAGACCTAATCAAGATCAACATTCTTGCTATGGAAAAGGCAAAAGAGAAACAAGTGATGAGGAACCCTCGCTTTTTGGAAACAGTGAACATTTTGAATGACTTGGTGCCTGCTGATCAAAAAGTAGCCAAAGTCCAATCAGTTGAAGATGTGGACAACATTTTGTCAAACTTCAAATCACACTTTATAAGCTTAGTAGACTCCGCTACTAAGATTGTAGAAGATGAATACAAGAAGGAGAGACTGCATGATTTGGTAAAGAACTTTACTTTAGACTTGAACTATTTACAAATTGGGCAATCTATATTGAAGGAATTGGCAGATAAAGGAAAGAGAGTCATAGAAAACTGTATGGACAGAGTGAAGCTTACCTTCAAGAAGACCAAAAAGGTAGAAGAGGTAGAGTTGATGATATATAGCATAATAAAATTAGTTGAAACTTCTACACAAGACATGAACATATATAACAATGTCTACCAAGGGTAGTTAGATAAAATTGAGAAAGAAAAGTTAGAAATCAACAAGATAAGGGTAAGGTGAACCCAGTTAAGAAATGCACTTGCACCATCCTCAGCAGTCCTCAATGAGAACATCAAATATATTTTTGTGACTATAGTGACATATGATCAAGGTCCCTGCATGGATCTGATAAAAATGGAAAAGCTGACATATGCACTGTGCGTGCATCTACAAACAGTTGATGCTATGAAAGTATTTTGGCAGAAAGAGATCCAATCTCTTAAAATTATGTACCTTGAAGTGTATATGGATTAAGTATGTAGTAGACTTACAATTTTTGTACACCTTTGTCATTAATGTCAAAGGGGGAGTAATATAGAATGTGTATATGCAGAGAAGTATATGTATATATGATGTTATACAGTAACTTTTTGTGTTAAGTCATTTTGAGTAACTTGGCCACATTTGTTTGTTTCCATAAATGAAAAAGGGGGAGATTGTTGGCAAGTTGACTACCTAGGGATGCATGACTCATTTTGTGTTGTCATCATGGCATCAAAGTCATGTTTAGTTTCTGTCATGAAAGACAAAATGACTAAGTATGAAAATAGGGCAGACAGAGATACTCAGTGATCAACACATTAGCGCACATGCAAGAGATCAATTCATCTTATGCACATTTAGATATAAGTTGTATGATGTATTTACATGCTACATCCAGACACGCATTGTATGGAACTACAGTACGATAAAGTTACAAGCAAATCAATAGACCAGCAGTCCAGAAGACAGAGCATAGAAACCGACTAAGTGTTTTGATTAGCGTGTGTTATTTTGTAATGTAATGGATAAGCGCCTTTGGTTATATTATTTTAATAATGTAATTAGCTTTATAGTCAACACACTTGAGCCAAATTGTTTGGAAGCGTTGTATATTTTGTTTTAGGGCTGACTAGTGTTTTGTTTTGGGTCGCACCTATTCGGATTTGAAGATATAAGTATGTAATATAAAGATATGTTACAAATGTTGATTATTATGCAAGAGCAAGATACAAAGGGATAGTACAATGAAATTAGTATATGATATAGCTCTTTAAGAGAGTAAGATCATTCACGCATACACAAAAATGATCAAACAATAGTGTCATCATAGCAGTTCATTTTGATATAGTGCATATCATCTTTTAGAAGGTTGTAGCCTTCATCTTATTTGGCAGTGAGCCTAGGCAGTGAGCCATATACCTTTAACAAGGTTTTTTAAAAGACTCCTAATAGGGTCCGACCTTTAACTAGGTCATTATACTCATATTGTAAAGACTGCTTCTAACAGGGCAAAGGAACTCTCACAAGTTCATTATACTTAGTACAATATTTGTGGGTACTAATTCCCTCCGGGGTTTTCCTCTGATCAAGGTTTCCCCATAATCATATCATGTGTTATGATTTGTTATGTTAAGCTTCATTCTATGTATGTTTGATTTATGTTTAAGTTGCTAAAAAGTATTTAATTGACAAAAACTGATTCAGCCCCCCTCTCAGTGTTTCTAACATGAATGCCATGAAGGGTTTTAATAAGAAACACCATGAATGAGTAATTAATTTCCCATAATTAAGGAAATAAAAAATTAGAGAATGAAGTGACCTCTCACACACACAATCATTTACTACCACTTGCACAAACTTTTATACCACACAAATTCCTCATTAATTCGACAACTTAGACATGACTTAACCGCTGCCAATATCTTTCTTCATTAAAAGCCTTTTATGAGTGGGGTCCACAAATGAAAATATGGTGATTGTCCTTTGCTTATGCCACATGTCACTTTTAAAATCATTGAACACTCTTAAACACTCTTGAACCAAGTTCAAGGTTGTTCTTGTGTGTTCATTACTGTTCAAGTTTGTTCATTTTATATCTCGCCTTCATCTTCAAACTAGAAGTCCCATGCTTAACTATTAATTCCCATCTTTGATTAACCAAAAGTTTCTCAAGCTTGCAATCATGAAACACCTCTTTTTCTGAAAATGCTAATCACCTACTACCGCTTCACAAAAATATGAACGAGCTTGAACACTCTTGAACACTCTTGAACTGTGTTCAAGGCTGTTCAAGGTTGTTCAAACATGTTCAAACCTATTCAAGAAACACGTTAGCAAAATATTTTCCTTTTTTTACAAGCAAAGGTGAAACACGAGGGAGATCCTTTCACTGAGATTTTGAATGTGAGGGCTTAAGAAGCTTGAGATTCACAAAAATAACAAGGCGACTCTAAAAATTGAACATAAGGAAAAAGATCAAGATTTGGACTAACACCAGCTCTGATTGGGGACTGGCTTTTCTCAAAAGCCAGAGAACTCAAATACTCCAGTTTCGCAAACTGTTGTAAAAGGGCTAAGAAAAACTTGGAAGAAAGGAAAGAAACACAAAATAGAAGCAAACTAAAACTAATATATACAACAGGACACAAGGACCTAGAATACATCTTCAACAATTTGAGATCTTGCCCATTATAGGAAAATGGTAAGATCGTTCCATCTAGATACGCTAAATTAAAAGCATTGGTTCCTAACTCTTCAGTAATAACAAAGGGGCCTTTCCAAAGTGATTCAAATTTATTTTGGGTGCCTTTTGGAGCCTTTCTTTTATCCCATAGAAAAAATTCATCTCCCTTTAGAAAACTTCTGGTTCTTGCTTTCCTATCAAAAATTCTTTTCACTCTAGCCTGATGCTCAGTAATTTTATCTACCAGAGCTTCTCTTTCTTCTCCTAGTTTCTACAAATACATGATCCTTTTCTCCAAGGAGTCTTTAAAAGTTTTATCTTCAATGGCCATTTGCAGCTTAGCTGCTGAGAGTTCCAAAGGAACTGATACTTGTGCACCTATTCCATACACCAATTCAAAGCATGCCATATAGATTGATCCCTTAGGTGTAATTCTATCAGCCCAAAGGGCTTTAAAAATTTTCTTATGCCAATTATTTCCACTAAAATCCACCAAATTTTTCATGATCATTGTCAAATTTGTATTAATTGACTCAACCTGTCTATTTCCTTGGGGGAAATAATTAGACAAATGAGCTAGAGAGATATTATGATCAAAATAGAAAAGGGAAAGCTCTTGCGAAGAGAATTAAGTTGCATTATCTACTACAAATTTTTGGGGTACTCCAAAACATACCAAAATATTATCTTTTAAGAAATCACATACCACCTGAGAATTAGCCTTTTTGGTTGGAATGGCCTCGACCCACTTAGTGATGTAGTTAGTCATTGTTAGGATATAAGCATGACCTGCACAAGACTAAGGATTGTCAAGACCAATAAAATAAATTCCGCATTGTTTGAATGATTCACTCACCACAACTGGTCTTAAAGGCAAGGCAGCTAATTGGGGTCTTCCAGAGAACAACCGACATTTTTCATAGTTCCTGACATATGCATAAGCATCCTTGAACATACTTGGCCAATAGAAACAATTTCAAAGAATTTTGAATGTCGTTACGGTAGATGAGAAATGACCTCCACAAGACTCTTCATGAAAGGTTTTAAGCAACTACAACTGTTGACTTTTATCCACACATCTTAGAAATGTACCATCAAGGTCTCTCTTATACAACACACCTTGCCATATTACATACTTTGCAGCCTATAGTCTTAGGGTCTGTCTCTCTTTAGGTAATAGTCTTTTTGGACATTCTCCATAAGTTAGGAAATAAGCAATGTCACACAACAAGGAATCTGCTAAAGTGACCAACAATACTTGAGATATTTCACATTCTGGATTTTTAGGATGACTAACATTTTTTGCAATGAATTTACATAGACCCCTACCCCTGACCAGTTTAGTGGGATTTATTATCAAGTCATATTCCTAAATCTTCATCACCCATGCTGCTCTCTTGTTCATGGCTATTTCTTGTTGGGTGAGAAGTGCTTTCACTGCTAAATCGGGAACAAACACTATTGAATGAGAATGAAGGATATAGAATCTAAACTTCTTAACTAATTTCACCATAGCAAAGGCTTTCTCTTCAATGGGAGAATACTTTAGTTCATTTTTTTTAATGGCATACTCATGAAAGCAATGGGAGCCCCACTTCCCAAAACATCCTTCTGAGTTAGAATTCCTGATAGAGTGTGATCAGAAGACTAACAATAAATGATGAAATATTTTTTATAGTCCGGGTAAACTAGAGATGGGGCATTTGCTACAGCTGTGTTAATTACTCCAAAATCCTTTCTACCTTCTTCTATCCATTTAAAGGGATGTTTGTCACTCATCATTCCTAGTATTTGCCTTGTTAACTCAGAAAAGTCTGGGAAAAAAGCTCTTAAAAAGTTAATCTGACCAAAGAAAGATTTGACTCCTATTCTAGTTGAAGGTAGACTGATTTGTTGAATAGCATTTACGCTTTTGGGATCGATCCTAATCCCTTCTTTTGATATGATATGTCCCAACAATTTTCCCTCAGTCACACAAAAAACTAATTTTTTAGGATTAAGAGATATGCCATGGTCTCTGCACCTCTATAGGACTGATTTGAGATCTCGGACTTGATGTTTTCTTCTTTTGGAGTACACAGTTAAATAATCAAGGTAAATTACTATAATTCTATATTTCAAGTTAGAAAAGGAAGAATCCATTGCCCTTTGGAAAGTTTCCCCTGCATTAATCAGGCCAAAGGGCATTTTATTATAAGCAAATGTTCCCCATGGCACGGTAAAAGAAGTTTTCTATTTATCTTCATCAGACACACTCACCTGATTATATCTAGAAAACCCATCAAGTGGAGACATCATTTCTGATCCAGCAACTACCTGTAATACGTGTTCCATCTTGGGTAGGGCATAATTATCTTTTAGGCTGGCCTTATTTAAATTCTGGAAATCCACACAGATTCTTATTTTGCCATTCTTTTTTTTGACAGGGACAATATTTGCAATCCAAGTTGAGTGATGAATAGGGTAAATGATTCTGGCTTTTAGCATTTTGTCAACTTCCTTTAGAATTGCTTCAGAAAATTTAGGATTGTAAATACGAATCTTTTGTCTGAAAGGTTTTGATTAAGGCTTAAAAGGAATGTGATGACTAAATTTCCCTTTTTCAAAGTCCTTAAGGTCACTATAATCTTGAGCAAAAACATCAGTGTAGGTTTTTAATGAGATCTAAAGGTTTTTATTTTCTTGAACAGACAAATTCTTACCTATAGATATCCATTTGGGTTCAGCCGCAGTGCCAATGTTCACCTTTTCATATTCCTTTTGCACATTTGATTGAGAATTTTTCCTTGAAATGAAACGATCATCTTTTCAAGAAAATATGTTCTCTAAGGAAACCAAACCTTTGGGAATTTTGTTGCTCTTCAACTGGACAACTTCTTCTTCTGGTAAGAATTCAGGATTAGACCTTTCACTGTCTTCATTCATTCCTTCAAAGTACATGGATGAGAAAACTTCTACACACGCCATAAAATCCTTAATCCAGGTATCATCTTCAAAAACTTGCAGGTGTTAAATGTTTCTGGGATGGTTGGTCTATATATCATCTCAACCCTATATGTTCCTATTTTGAAATCTGGGTGAGGAAGAAGTAGGGACGCTGATATAGCTAGGGAGTGATCCCTTGTATTGAGACTCCTCGGAATGGCTTCTATGGAAAAATCTTTAAAAGAATCCACTTCGTCCCACACTAAATTTTTGTAAAGTTTCAGACACTCATTTTTGTAAACTGGCCCTTTACTTGTTTAATGATAAGCTCAGTGTCACCTTTCACAACAAGTGCCTTTATTCCCAATGTCTTTGCCTCTCGTAACCCTAATAATAGAGCCTCATATTTGGTGGTATTATTAGTATTTTTAAAATCTAGTTTGTAAGAGAAAGGGATATATTGATCATTGGTCCCTTTAAAGATTACACCAGCTCTAGAACCCACAGTAGCACAACTACCATCAAAATCCATCAACCAAATTTGATCATTTTCATTAAAGTCTTCATAAATAGGAGGGGCTTCATCTGAGAAAATCATGTAATTACCAAACTCACAGTCTTGGAATAGAATTTGTGCCTTAGGATCATTAAATGGAATTACAGTGTATTTATTTTTAGCTTTAGGTTCTAGTTTGACCTTTTTCTTCCCAATAGGGATAATGAGTTTTGACCAATCTATCTTTATCTCCCCACCCATGTCTTTGAAAAAAGTTCTACTCAAGAGCATACCATAACTTGCAGGTATATCTACTGCTAAAATGGTTAACTTGAGTCTCTTATCAGGATGGGCGGCTAAAATAGCTTGAGAATCTTTAATTTGACCTATTAAGGGCACTTTCTTCCCATCCATAGAATAGCACCTCCCAAAAGTTTTGGTCATGGTTAAACCTAAAGCTTTGGCTACAGATGAAGGCATAATGTTATCAGAGGCACCTGAGTCTATAATGCAATTACTCAATTTAAGACCGTTAAGGAGTAGAGAAATATAGAAGTGGTCAGGCTTCCTGGTTTCATCAAATTCACATTTTAGTTCTGGGGTAGGAGTGACAGTAGTGTCACTCTGATTCATAACAAATGGTGAAACAACTATAGGAATATCAACTGGATCATCAGTTCGGTCAATGGTACATTAGTGAGATTGTGATGAGTCCAGAAGGTCACCTTTGATGTACTTGACCAATTTATCTAGTTCTTTGGGATTTAATCTTAGATATTTCATAGGTGAGATTTGGATAGTAGAAGACTTGTAAAATTCTACAATATCAAAAGAGGGCATGCTGGAATCATTTTGCACAATCTTAACATCAGGAGTCCAAGAACTAGGAGGAGAAGAATTACTTATAGGATCTTGAGTCTTATGGAAAGTATTAGTTGATGTTGAAGTGTTCTTTGAAAACTTTTGATTTTGAGTAAGCATGGCACATGCAGGATCCCCAAGGGTGACTAGAATATCTCCTCTTTCTGAGTTAGATTTGTATTCTAAAAATTATGAGCCAAAGTTGCTAGGTTTATCTTGAGGGAGCTCTTCTATAGTACATTCTCCCAACACATCTTTGGTGGCCTCCATTTGTACATGTCTTTGCATATCAAGGAAAGAATTACCATCATGATGTGTTGTTAGGTGAAAAGAACACATCAAAGCCTCTTTTGGTGAAGCTTCCAGGGAAAATATTGGTTGAGTAGAAGGTAGCAGAGGATTTTTATTGTGCCATGACTTACACTACTTTCGATTGATATCTTGATAAGGGGAATCCAATTAAGATCCTTGTTTTGGTAATTGTCTTTTCAAGGCAATTACATCATTCATGAGTCTTTGAACAACTGGATCTATAGGAGCTGAATTAGAAGATTGAGAGTGAGAAGTATGCACATATTTTCTCCATTTCTTGACTGTAATAAGATCATCTTCTAACTTAGTGGCATGTTCTTGGGCAATAGCTAAATCAGCTGGCCTACTCCTTAAGTGAAAACCTATGTCCGGGGCATAGAGTTTACGAAGAATTTTTTTTGGTTTTTGGGGGTCGATCTTTTGGTAGTAGGAATTCTATTGATAACTTTGTTATATCTTGCCACATAATATTTCATTGGCTCATGAATCTCCTTCTTCATTTGTGTTAATTGTGCTAGCAAAGAATGTTCATCATCAGCCCCTTTAAAAAATCCTTCAAACATGGTCTTCATGGATTACCAATTTGTAATTGACCCAGCTGGAAAATGACCAAACCATTCTGCAGCTCCTTCTGAGAGGGATTGACAAAAGAGTCTGACTGCTACATCTTCATGTGGCACTTCCAGAATGGCAGTAGCTACATTGAATGCATTCAAGTGCTCATCTTCTGAGACTTTTCCATCTCTGGAAAATTTTGGTAAGCCTTCTTTAATACCTTTAGGGAGAGGATGATGAGCTCCAAAATGTAAAGGACCAATGTCTGCACCCCATGGCTGAGCCATAACAACACTTGGAAAGATTGTTACTAGAGGTGGTGCTTGAATACTAGACAAAGTTAAATCTTGCCAGACACTAGAGGATAGGGAAGAATTGGGAGCAGTTTTAGGAGGGGAAGAAGGTCTACTCTTGGATTTTGGTCTTAAAATGGAAGAGGTCAGAAAATGAATATTTTGCAAACTCTCATAGAAAGTATCAAAAATACCCTCCTTCCTCTGAGACCTGGTATATGGTCGAGAATCCAGTATTATTTTCTCTTATTGCCTCTGAGCAATTCTGTCAATGATTTGTGCCTCTTGGGCAATTGGGAGGCCTCTCAACCACTCTCCTATATCCTCCTCTTCTTCTAAAATTAGGAGAACTTGCTGATATTGGTGATAGCTAGTCTTTAAATTCCAAGCAACAGTGGTCAAATAAAAAATTATGTCCTCTTGGCTATTTTGGAAGTTAAGATCTGGTTGAATAATAGGAGGCTGCTCCTCCAAGTTTGGTATTATCATAGCTGGTAGGACATTTTTCATAAAACAAAGCATTTAAACACAGGTCTACACTGTAAGTGCTCCCCAGTAGAGTCACCAAAAATATGTTAGTGAACAGATTTGTCTTTCTACAAAAATCCTTTTAATTTTACTCTATCACCCTTAAAAGACAAACTATTTCTAATAGTTGGGTAAGTATCTTTTATGATCTTTTCTCTCTAAATTTTATAACAGGTACAGCTCCCTAATAATATATTCAATGAAATGAAATAATGATTCAATCAGTTAGCTTTTAACCAAAAAGCTTATAAAGGCTGCAATATCATTCTTTGATGATATGCTTCTAGGCAAAAATGGAGGAAATATAAATGAACAATGAGTAGGAAGGAAACACAGTCACTTCCACAATTGCATTTCATCAAAAATATAAATGACTTCTCGGCCAAAGATAATAGAAACTAGAGAAAATCTAGAATTTAGATATTATGAACCAACAGACAAATGTATAAAATAGGACCAAAAATATGTCAGCATAGGACACCTTGCTTTGGTTTTTAAACAACATAGATTCAATAACCTTGCTATCATATATTTCAGAAATTACTACACAGATAATTGCCTGAAATCTATTATGTTCATAACATTTAACAATCCAAACTGTAATTGCAAAAATCTATATCTATCAGCCAAAAGTTTTTCAAACCCTTTAAAATTTTGAGCAGTTAAAATAAATAGTAGCAGAGTACCGAGAGGCCTCCCAAAGAACATAGCCTCTCGGGCAAACAGTTAAGTAACTAAACAACTAGAAAGAGGACACACATCCTATAAAGTTTGCATGTTAATTCAGTAAAACTAAATAGCCAAATTAGGCTCCTTATCAATAGCGCAATCCTCGCTCCTCACTGGACTTCCTTCTTCATCGGTAACTGATTGTGTAGGCTTCCATTCTTTATACGCTTGAACCAGTTCTTTCACGAGTGACAAATGCAGGATCTTAGAATTTACTATACGAGCCATGGAGGAATATTTTCTCCACCTCAATTTCTTTACCTTCTCAATGACATTGGATAACTGATCAACACACAGATAAAGCATAGATTCAATCCTCGCTATCTAGGTTAAGTTAGAGGCTTTAGGATTGATCTTTTCCCTTATAGTCTTAATTCTTGAGTTGAAAGCATCCAGAGCACCCTTTAGTTCTTTCTCACCAAAAACTAATGGGTAGGTATAAGTGAAATTAATCACTTTCAACTAAGTCAGGGAAGCTTTTTGGATTTGTTTAGCTTCAATTTCATACTCCCTATTTTTAGAAATAGTACTCCTTATCAGAGCAATGCACCAACTAATATTTTTTCTGAGGATGAAGAAAAGAGACTCTTTGGCACCCTTTAGGGAATTTTCTACAAATAATTTATTAAGGCCGTGTCTCTCTATCTCCATAAATTTTTTCATTACTGACAGCCATTTTTCCTCTTCTGTATTCAAGACCTGGCATTGAGCTTGCGATTCTCCCATCACTGCCTCAGTGTCATGAAGAACTGAATGTGAATCTTTAATGTATTGCTTGCCATTATTGAGCACTTGATACATCCACTCATCAACTGAAGAAACCAAAGTCTGCCCCTTTTGAACTTGATTCAGCAATGTTTTACTTTCTGCAAAATTGGGGTCAAACACCTGAGATGATTGGGATAGTGGGGTAACATCAAAGTTGCAGAATGTATTGATAAACTGGGAATGTGAGACAATGGTCTACTTCAATTCCTTCTTCTCCTTGCTATCTTGCATTTATGTGATCAACATCTATTGGGTTGTTTCCTTGAAAAGGTGGTTCTTTCCTGCTCTGTCCATAGTCCCTAACTCAATTTTGGTTACCTCAAAATCTTCAACTACCACATCCTACTTTTCTTCCTTTGTTCTATAAGTAGCTACCTTAGCTGTCCACTTCCCAGTTTTAGCATCAGGAAACATGCATGTTGTACTTTTCACTTTCTTGGCCTTGGGATTCTTTTGAGCATATTTACTAACAATATCCTACACTGGAATTGATACAGGAATCAAAATTTGTTTCCTATTAACTGAAGAAGTTAACCATTTGGGAATATCATTAGTTGTTGTTGGCTGAGGGCCAGCTTTAGCAGGCGTGTCCATTAAATCTAGGGTGACATCATCAAGGTAAAAAAGATCTTTCCTAATTTGGTCATCATCTCCAATTTGATATTAAAAATCTCCAAACTTGTCATCCTCTAGGTTAACTATTTCTATCTGCTCCTAAGTCATCTTCCCTTTTCTTTGTGACCAGGATCTTGATCTGGTAATGCGTTGAGGAGAGACCAAAAGGGAAAGTTCTACAGTAGACTTCCTCTTGGAAACTTTCTTCTACTACTTATCAGAGGAACTTGCATTACCAGATGGTTTAGGTGAGTTAGAAACAGAGGGGGAGGAAAATAAAATTGAATATTTAACTCAAATTGTTTTAGGATTAGACTGTTCTCCTTTTGCCTGTTGCCTACAGCCATTTTTTAGTTAGTTTGAGCACATGTTGTGTTCTACATTTAATTTCATCTTCCTCCTCTTTCGACCAATCAATATTTATCTCTTTGGTGTACAGAAGTCTTTTGAAACTACGTTCAACCATGTCAGAGCTGTCATCTATTACCCCCTCTATGCTGAACTATATTCTAATGGACAAATTTTGGGAAATGTAAAGTCTGCTATGGCCTGCTGTCATGACTTGGGACTCATTTGCACAATCCTCCCAAAAATCCTCTAGATGAGGAACTGGAAACATGTGAGATCTAAGACCTAGGCTCCCGCTAGCAAAGTTTTTTTCATCAAAGCTTGTTCGCTCTGTATAATACTTGAAATCAAAATGACCAAGGTCACTTTCAATACTTATTGCATCTTTAATAGCTAGGCATGAAAACTTTCCTAGCTACAACGGGAAGATTTTCTCCCCTCCTTCCCCAGGAAGAAAATGTTTAAGCATAATAGAAAGCTATCTACAAACCTCTAGAAGGATGAAACAATCAAATGCATACCTAGGAAATTTTGTAGGGGCATCTTCAAAACGACCAATTCTTATATAAGAGAATCTAGGGAACTGTATATAAAAACTCCCAAATCTAGTCAGAAACTGCTGAGCTTCTGAACTCATCCTCCTAGCTGAATCTCTGGACATCTCAAAATAAATCTTACCCATAAAGGTATCATGAACCCTTCTGTAATTCTGAATCACATTGTCTTTACGAAGCATAGGAAAATATTCAAAAACACACATGCCATCAATCCAAGGCTCGTGAATCATACCATCCCATATC
>MU224311.1:3866109-3879385 GCA_018584345.1 Thuja plicata | reverse complement strand
TATATTTATAATTAATATTAGAAGAAAGTGTTCAAGCTTTAATTAGTACCCTTGCGAGACATATGGCTTCAGGAAAGAAACTACCCACAAACATAACATAGGAAAAAGGAACTATTCATTTAACATAAAACTTATTGCATCTTGTAATTTCCATCCTTGAGTTTTAATCAAAATATATCATGTCCTTTTTATCATCTACTTCCCTAATGATGACTTTACACATATGAAATATATATAAAATCATAATTTTAAGTATCAGTTCTGCAAGTAACTACTAAAAAGAAAGGAAAACAACACTTGAAAAGATGGCCATCAGAGAGGCTCATCAATCATGAATTTTAGAAGTGTATGGCTTGACTATGCACATGCATAATTATAGATGAGGATAAAATAATAGGGTGGGTTCCAGTCATTGCTTAGATCCTTTAGATCTAACCCCATATTTTCCTTGATTGCAGGTTCTAGATCCTACAGGAGTGTACTAGATTCAACCCTGGGTCAACACCTCATTACTTCAGGAAATATCTTGTACCTTTATTATATATGTTCATCCACTTATGTATAATTGCATTCATTCATATTCTTCTAAAAATTGACTATAGTCATATTCTTCTTGTGTCTGAGTCTTCCAACTATGATCAATTTAATGTTGTAAATCTTGACATAGAATTCTATATCAACCTGTTGATATGATTATAATGTTGGGGAGTCAAAAAAAATATATGTATAGTTATAAAACCTAAAGTTAAATTTACAAAGTAACATATCATTTATAAACCTATCGTAACATGTCATTTTTTGTTTGACATTTTTTGTCACAATTAAAGAGTTCTCATCATGAGAAAATAGAGTGATCATTTGCTATCAAAACCATATGTGCAAATATAAGCATTAAGTAAAAAATGTCCAATTTTGTTTGTAGATATACACATTAAGGATCATGTTAGATAATACAAGGGAATTCAATCAAAATAGGGAGACAATCGCTAGATTGTTATCTAACTTTCAATGAGAAGGCGATGACAAATGTTATTTTCCATACAAGAGTTGTAACAGCTTAAAGACAAGAAGAATCAAAATCAAAACAACAAAGAGACATTTTAGGGAGAATAGTCACATTGAAAGGGGATTTGATTATCATCCATTGGTAATTTGTTTGTTTTATTGTTTTCAAAATTAATATAAATATGAAGCATGGAAGTAGGTTTGATTATCACATTGAAGGGGGTTTTAATTATCATCATTTTTATATAGGTCAATCTCCCCAGTGTAGTACATGGTATGTTCCACCACATCTAAGAGGAACATGGGGCAGTGAATATACAGGAACATGGAGGTGCAAGTATTGAAGCTGAAGATCATGATCCCATGGAAGATGAGGATCATGCGCTATAAAACATATTTGAAGATGATGGTATGAATGCATTGATCATTGACACATTTGGTACTCATGTTGTTAGTATTGATGATGATGATGATGATGATGATGATGATGATGATGATGATGATGATGAATATGATGATGACATTGACATCGTCCATGATATAACTCTACTTGAGAAGGTGAACACGCCCCTTTACGAAGGCTCCCAATCTACTCTTCTCTCTGTTGTATTTTTGTTGGTGAATTTGAAGGTTAGGAATGGTTTATCCAACATACAAATGTCACCTATGCTAAGCTTTATCATATACATCATTATAGTCTATAAAATGTGAAACATGTACCATTAAGATTGTTTATAGTAATGACTTTTTTTTTTTTCTATAGATTGATAAGTGAGTTTTTTTTACCACCATCAAATGTTCTCCCTCACTTGTATGGATAATTATGTGCCACTATGAAATATATTGGAATGGAGTATCAAGAAATAGATGCTTGCCCCCAAGATCATATTATTTATCATAAAGAACATGAAATTGCAACAGAATTCCTTGAATGCCATATGATAATATATCAAGATGATCAAATGAAAAAAAAGGTGCCTCGCAAGGTTCTTCATTACATCCCAATTATTCCACAATGAAAAATATTATTCAAGTGCAATAGCTTGGTTCAATTTATGGATTACCACACACACAGAAAGAGTCAAGATGACATTATTTGAATTCTTGTAGATGGTTCATCATTTATGGACATACAGGAAAAGTGGCCACAATTTAAAGAACCTTGAAATCTCATGGTTTCTCTGGCAGCAAACGGTATCAATCCATATGGAGAGCTAAGATTTGTTTACTCAGTCTGGCCTATTTTTTTTATCAACAATAACCTTCCTCCAAGGATGTCAATAAAGAGGGAGCATGTTATGTTGGCAATGATTGTTCTAGGTATTTTTTTTTTTTTATAGTTATCTACATGTAATTATAAGCCAAGTGGAGTTAAATGGCCACATTAATTATCTGATGTTGTTAATTCAATTAGGTAAGTACCAAGTGAAAGATATGAATGTATATATTGCACCTCTTGTTAATCATTTGTTGGTGTTATGGAATGGTTTCACTATGTATGAAATATCTAGACCAATTGGACAAAAAAAATTTCAATTCCATGCAATGCTTGTGTGTACAATTCATGATGCTCTAGGTTTGACATATTTCTGTGGTATGTTATGGTGAATTCTAGTTCTACGCATTAATTCTAATTCTAAAAATTAACATATTTAATCCAATATTATCATTATCTTGTAGGTCATCAAACAAAGGGAAAATTTTCATGTCCAATGTGGGGTCCAAAGATGAAATATCATCATTCCAAAAGTTTAAGAAAGAAGATGTTTGATGAGTATAGGCACTTCCTCCCCAAAACTCATAAGTATCAAAGTGTGGAAAACATTGTTTCAAAGGGAAAGAAGACACTACATCAAATCCCTGAAGAATGAAACCTCACCTATGGTAGTTGGAATATAATATAATTCAAGGTAATATCATTCCGCTTAATGGTTGATGTTTGAAAATTATATATTTTGATTGTGTTTTGTTGGCTAATTATGTAGTTGATGATCTTGAAGGTCATGAAGGCATCACTTACCAGCTTCCAAAGGGACTACAATGTTATCCCAGAGAATTTAGTAGGCTTCCCTACTATGAACAGCTACAAATTGTCCATTTGTTTGATACTATGTATATTAGAAAGAATGTAACAGAGACACTATGGAAAATATTAGATGGAAGGCGTGACAAAGAAAAACTTGGAAAAATTTGTAGTAAGATTCATGATTCCAATCATGCAATGAAAAATATAATTGAATAAAATAGAAATGGAGACTAGATTAATCCAAGTTCTCTTCCTTGGTTACTAACAGAGAAACAAAGTAAAGTCATAAAAGAAGTAATATGAAAAATTTCATTTCCTAGAGGATTTGTTGCGAATATAAGCAATCTCATATCAAAGAAAAGTGATTTTGGGTCATGGATGAAAATGCATGATTGGTATACCTTCATCAAGGTAAGTCAAATTATTTTTTATTTATAATACATTTGTGTAACTGCAATCAATTTTCATTTTTTGAAATGATCAGTTGACAATTGTTTCAGTATTTTATTCCCCTATCGCTCCCAAATAACTTTGACAATAATATCAAACAAGTAATATATGATCTTGGAAAATACATGAGGTAAGTAGTGATATTTGTTCAATATATCAAACAAGTAATATATTGTAAAGTCTCATATTTATATATTTTTGTGTCTTGAATCCCTTGTCGGTGGTTTCCATATAAATAAATCCATAAAGAAGATATAAAATATTGGAAGAAAAGAATTCCTCATCTAATGTGTGAAATACAAGTGTTTACCTTCAAATTTTTTCAATGCACAAGAGAACTACCTCATACACCAGGTTGAGGAGACTGATTTATGTGGACCTGTATAGACTAGGTCAATGTGGATGGTATGAAAAAGAGCACGTCTCAAGGGTTAAATGGTTGAGGGATATATGGTATACCAGATGATGGTGTATATTACTCAATATCTTCATAATCTTATAGCAAAGACCCATATAGATTGCATTAAAAATTTTGAAGGCCAGTACTTGGTAGGAAATGATAGATTTAGGAAACTAAAAATTAATAAATTATGAGATCATATTGTAGTTATTTAATTCTTAATCTTCAAAATAAATTTGTTGTAAGTCTTCTATTTACTTTTGTATAGTTGCTAAAGAGTGGGATGAAATGCATTTGTTTATTGCAAACAATCAAGATTCGATGATGGTATGGATTGAACGATGTCAACATTATGGTCATAAATTAAAATGGTAATTCATGTCTTCATTGGTTATACAAGCTCATCGTAATGGAGATCCTAATGTTAGACAAAAGGAAATAGATTTAGAATATGGTTTAAGAGATCACCAGGTACTTATAAATTTGTTAATCAACTGTATGTTTTTCAACTCGTGATGCAATAATTTATACATGTTTGACATTATTGTAGGTGAAACACCATAAGGCTATGTTATGCAATGGTTATAAATTTTGCATCAAAAAAAATGGATGACACGAAGGGAGCTTGTGATTCTAGGATAAGTGTAGTCTTCCAAGTGACCAATATTTCATCTAGAAATGGCTTACATCATCGATAGTTGCAAAATTGATACTATAATATTTTGATTGATATAATTTACTGTGACTTTAAATCCTTCAAATTAGTTCTCTTCATTGTGAAATGGTAGAGACTACGACTCAATCAAAATGGTCCTGATAGAACTGTTATTCAAGATGATAATGGATTTCCAATGATTAATACAAGGTTGTTTGAGCCAATTGGGGAAGAGCCCTATGTTCTTTCAAGCCAATGTGAGCAGGTATTTTACTCAGAGGTTCCACATAAAATGGATTGGTCATTTTTTGTTAGACATGATCCAAGAGGAAGGCCGATAAAGTATAATGTTATGGAAGAAGAAGATACCAAGGAAGAGGAAGAAGTGGAAGACGATGTAGATGATGATCACAATCGAGAGTTAGTCAAAGAAGAATATGAAGAAGAAGACAATGATGATGATGATGATGATGATGATGATGATGATGATGATGATGATGATGATGATGATGATGATGAGGATGATGATAGTGGTGGTGATGATGTCGTCGATGAGGATGATCTTGATGATGTGATGGATGAAGAATAATATCAATGACATGAATGAAATGTACAATTATGGCAGATGTTTGGCATGTTTTAATGATTGTTTTGGGTTGAAATCTGCACTTTTCCATTAATATGCTTAGGGTTTCATATTAACGACATCTTTGGTTTTAATGTGAATATCTAACTACTCTTATTCACCTTGTTTTATATGTCCTACTTATATCTTTGATCTTTTGTTAAGAGAAATTTCATTCTGAAAGAGTGTATTTAATCTCTATATGCTTAAACCACCTCACTAGTTAAGATTTCTCTCATTTCTAGTGGGCATGACAAGAATCAAATCACTTGAAAGACACCAGTATTTAGACATGCAAAAATTAGTGACGTGATTAAGAAAATTACCTTTCTTTATAATTTTATGGGATATTTTTGTATATCAATGCATTTAATCTAAATACTATCTTATGAGATTTGCTTATGATAATTTTCTATTTCCTTGCACGTCAATGATGTTAAATCACAGGGGATTCTCTTTGTTTCCTTTAGTGGACTGACCTAATTTTGAAAGTATAAATAAATAATTTTAACAATGTATAATGTCCTTCACAAGATGAAATAAAAACTATGGAGTGAACTATGTTTGTCTGATTATATAACTATTATCTTTTGTCAGGTATCCCACACAGTCTCATAACTTGTCAGGAATAAGTCAATACACCACATATAGATTAATTTATTTTACCATTTGGAAAATCTCTCTCTCATTTCCACCTATCTCTCTCATTTCATGAAGTTTAGGTACTAGCAAATAGGTATTTTTCAAATTTGTCTTCCTCAAGAGAGGAAAATGTAGGAATTGAAGTAGAAAGTGAGACATTTAGTATGTCTAAATCAAGGAGATTGACTCGAGGTCAAAAGATCAGAAATAAATTCAATAAACGCATGGAATTTTTCCTTTCTCAAGGGGGTCATTCTCTTATGATGATGAGAGAAAAGGTGACCCCGAGGTGCCCTTTAGGTAAAAACATGTACAGAAAAAATGGTTCAACGGTGAATTTCCTTTAATAAACACTGATTTTTTGTGTTAGAGAGGGGATATATCGCATAGCAGCATCTTCATTACATGGTTTGGTCCTATTTTTTAAGGATGGCATAAAGGTCTCTTACAAAAAAGTTTTTGAAGTGATGGAGAATGTTGGACCTTGTGTATCATATTAAAATGGAAGCACTTCCATTTTGGTAGGTTTAGCACCCTCATTTAGTGCATTTACATGTTAGATTTGTATTTAGGATGCATCTACACTTGATTCTTCTATTCTAGGTGAAATTAGGGTTAGGATCCTAAGGATTCTTCTTGATTTCCTTCTTTGTGACTCTATTTTCTAGGTAGGATCTATGTACTAATCCTCCTATCCTTCATCACATCTCTTCTAGGCCCTTGTGCCCTTTTCTAGCATTATGTTATGTTTTCTCTTCATCCTAGGTCTCTGACTGACCTGGGAACCTCACTAACTCTTCAAGGTGACCAGCCTCAAACCTCAAGTCAGGTTTGAGGTTGACCTTGACCTAGGTGAGGGTGAAGATTGACCTTGACCCTTGTCGAGTTCTGGTTCCCACTTTAAAATTTAGATCATATAAGGGTCCTAAACTCAAATATTGGTCCCTGGATCTGAACGCAGAAGGGTTTTCTCCAAATTTTTAATTAATGCATTCCCTCCTTGGTTGGTTATTGTGATTGGACCATAATTTGAGGTGAAAATTGAATTTTGGTCCCTCACATTTCTCTAGGAGGCTTACCTTGAAATCTCTATATAAGCACTCTCTTTTGCCTTCATTCTTCATGAGACGAAATCAAATGATAAAAGCATTCGATGAAATCATGACATGATGATGATGAAATAAAGAAAGAGGATGATAGAGGAGGACAAGAGATGATGATTCCTTGATGAAAACAAGAATTTTGTGGACAATCTATTATGGACATTGATTGGAGAAAGAAGGAGTTCTTAAAATCTTTCCTTCTTCTTGGATCTACTATCTTGAACATTCAAGCATTCAAAAGATATAATCATGGGGTAGAAACTAAAAATTGTGAGTTTGATAGGAGTACTTTATCCTTGGTGGCTTGGTATGCTTTCTTTATCTTATTCAAATTTATGCATTTCTCTCTCATTTAATTTCATGCTAGGGTTTTGATCTAGAGGATTAGACTTGGCATTGCACATTTAAAGCTCCTTGTACAAGAAATACACACACATACTCTATTACATTCGGCTATTCATGGAGATGAAAAACACAAAAATGGGGGTTTGAAAAAGGCAAAACCCTATATAGCCACACCAAAAAACCATTTTTAGATATCTATAGTCATGGTTTTCAGAGTTACAGAGTAGATCCAGATACCCTTTTCATAAAAAATTTAGGATTCGCTAATAGATTTTTCATCAGAGTAGTGCAGGTCAAGGTCGACATAAAGGGGTCAAGGTCAACCTTCATCTGGGTCAAGATTGACCTGACTCTGATCCAGATAATATTTTTGGGTTTTCTTCATCTTTGTGTTTGTGTTCTAGATCCGGTTGAAGATTTTCTGGAAACCCGACATGGACACCATAAAACATGCATTTTCAGATCTGCTATGTGATGAGGTATTTATCTAATTTCCTTATTCTTTGCAAATATTTTTAGATCTATATTTCCTATCATTACAATTAAATATAGGTTATTAATGTGGCATAGGGTCTCTTTTATGTGCAAGCCTCAATCATACTGAACCCTATCAAAAACCATATTTTTCACCTTACATTTTGGTGAACCCGTGATAGACAACTCTTTATTTTTGGTGTTAGACTTGCATTTTATGTTAGATCTTACATGCATATAAAAGTATATTTATTTTATTCTCTTGCATTTATATTTCAAAAAAAAAATTACAAAATTTCTTTAAACATACTTAAAAATTTACATTTTTCATATTTGTAGTGTTACTTTGTGTTTAACATGTATGATTTTCATTTTGAATACTTTGATGAGGATTTTATTTCAAAAGAGGATAGATCCCTTAATGAGGTACACGGAAGTGAGAATGAAAATTATTCAAATAAGATCTCCATTGATCGTATTCCTATTTAATCCTCATCCACAACCTCTTCAATTGACCTTTACCATAGGGTGTGTGCATGGTTACCTTCATGTTCTACTATTTACAACATTGATACACCTAGAATGTTATATCCTAAACCTTTTTTTATGGTAAAAGGATGTCCTCAGATAACAATTAAGGGTAAACCTAGAGATACTTTGGATTAATTTCTTTGATAACACAAATTCTATTTCACATCTTATCTCACATGAAATAATCCTCAACATATAGGTCTAGTTTCTTTACCTCCTTCTCAACCTATAATTCCTCAAGCTCCTAAGTTTCCATCTTCTTTTAAGGAGTATGACTTAGTCTAACAATTACGTGCTACTCCCGCTAATATATATTTATGTGAATTACTTCAAACTTCCCCAACATATCATGAGGCATTGCAAAAGGGTTCTATCTACCCTCTCAACATCACCTCCAAACCAATAGAATATTAATTCCTTTTTGGAGTGCATACATACTATGCCTTCTCTACCTCCTATTGTGTTTACCAATGATTATTTAGCTTCTGTCAAGGTGCAAAATCAATATGATTCTATTATGGTTGTTGTTTCTATTAATCATAGCATCATTCATAGAACATTAATTTAGAATGGATCTGGGCTTAATGTTTATAGCATGGATATGCTTAAGGAAATTAAAGCTGATCTTACAACTATTCAACTTGATAATGTCCCTATTCATGGATTTGATAATATTGCAAAGAGAACTTTGGACATTATTATGCTACCTATTAAAGTTTCTCTGGTTATTCTCAATACACCTAATCATGTTATGCATGGACCTCTCAACTATAACCTTCTTTTAGGAAGACCTTGGTTACATACTATGCATGCAGTTCCTTCTACTCTTCATCACAAGGTTAGTTTCATTTATAATAATTTGATGTATACGTTACATGCAGATGATGCACTGAATCCTTGCTTAAATGCAAAATATTCTAAGGTTTCTGAACCTCTTTAATCAAGTAAAGAACCTTAAAAACCACCTGAGATTAAACAAACTGAGCCTCCATCTTCTTCTTTCACTGAGGATGATTGGGGAACATTGGACTTTAATCCTTCTTTTATTGGATAATATAAGGTTTCTGATTTGGAATTCATGAAACAACAATGTGGGTTTGAAAAACAATTTTTTAGTCCTTCCCCACTTTCTATAGAATTAAAAAGTAAATTTGTTGCTGCTTCAATTAACGAAACAATTGAACCATAAAAACTGATTTCTATGACATTGTGACATATGCAGATCCTTGGACTCAATCTGATATGCCCGATAGATATGGTTAGGGTTATCATCTACTTAAGAAATCAGGATTTAATGGGTAATGATGTGGTAAATATGAACAAGGTATCCAAGTACCTTTGTATAATGAAATTTATGATTATACGTATGGATTGGGGTTCAATCAATACAAATAACCATTGGTTTTTCCTCTCAATCTTAATCATATCTATGGTGGACATTTGAAGTTGGTTAACCTGCTCATTCTTGACTTGGATAAATTACCTAGCTTGGATATTTTTCTTGAAGATGAAGCCTGATCGGATTTTTTAGGAGCTTATGAGGATCTACCTATGCTTCATCATAAACAAAGGAAGCCCTATTGTATAAATACAAAAGCTTATTTTTGATAACATGATGAATAGGATTTTTCTCCTTTACCTATGGATTCTCTGATACAAAGTTATTTTTTAATAACTAAGACTATTGAGGTTCAAGTGGATGCAAATGACTCTGAGAAGATGATAAATACTGGGAAATGTTTGAATCAAGATGAATGTGATCAGTTGGTTTCCCTTTTACTTGAATATAAGGATATTTTTTCTTGGACATATTTGGATATTTCGGGTATAGACCCTAAGATTTTTACTCACAATATCATTCTACAAACCAAATATTAAACCTATGAAGCATAAAATCCAAAAGATGAATCCACAAATTGCCTTATTAGTTAAGGATAAAATTGAAAGATTATTGGATGTTGGATTCATCCATTCTATTGATCACTCAGATTCGATTTCAAACATTGTGGTCATTTCAAAAGGAGAAAATAAAATAAGAATGTGTACTGACTTCAGAGATTTAAATAAAGCATCCTTAAAATATGATTTCCCGTTACCTAATATTGACATGATTGTGGATTCAACACCGGGTCATGCTTTATTATCTTTTATGGAGGGCATTTCAGGTTATAATCACATTTTTATTCCTGCTAAAGATCAACTTAAGACCAAATTTATAACACCTTGGGGAATAATTTCTTGGGTCATGATACCTTTTGGATTAATAAATGTAGGATAAACTTATCAATGAGCCATGAATTTGATTTTTCATGATTACATTCATAAGATTCTTGAGGATTATGTGGATGATATCTCAGAAAAATCTATCCAAAGAGAGGATCATATTAGTATTTTACAACAAATATTTGAAAGGACTATAAGTTACAATATGAGATTGAATCCTAGAAAATGTGACTTTGGAGTGGATTTTGGTAAATTATTAGGGTTTATAATCTCTAAGAGAGGCATATAAGTTGACACTAAAAAGATTGATTCTATTGTTAATATGCCTCCTCCTAAGAACATTTCTCAATTATGAAGTTTACAAGGAAAAATTTAAGCTATTTGTCGCTTTGTTTCCAACTTAGCCGATAAAATTGTTCCTTTTACATCCTTTCTTAGAAAGGATAACACTTTATCTTGGAATGAAGAATGTAAACAATCCTTTGATAAATTTAAGGATTATCTCGCTAATCCTCCTATTTTTCAACCCACTCAATTTGATAAACCCTTTTATCTATATACTTCATCTACTAAAAATGCGGTGAGTGCATTGTTGGCTCGACATGATAGTTAAGGTAAGGAAAGACCTATGTATTACATTAGTCAGACTTTACTTGATTACAAAAAAATATATACCAATTTGGAAAAGTAATGCTTCGCTTTAGTTTATGCTTGTCAAAAGCTTTGGCATTATCTATTAAATTTTTAAGTCAATGCGATTGTTAAATTTGATCCTTTGAAACATCTCTTCTCAAAGGCTGATCTCTCTGGCCATCTTGCAAAGTGGGTGATATTACATATGGAATTTGATCTTAATTTCATTTCTCAAAATTCAAATAAACGGAAAGCTTTAATGGATCATTTGGCTAAATCTCCTTGTCCTCATTCTGATACATGCTATACTTGAATAGAATTCCCCAATGAAAACATTCTAGCTATTAAACAAGATGATGTTTGGGAATTATATTTTCATGGATCTAGATGTAAGAGAGGTTCTAGAGTTGGTATTACCTTGATCCCTCCTTCGAAAAAACCAATCCCTCTGTCATATAAATTGACTTTTCATTGTACTAACAATATTGTGGAGTATGAATCTCTTATACCTGGCTTACGAGCAGCTTCATCCCTTAATATTAAAAACTTGGAAATATATGGAGATTCACAATTGATTATGGAATAGATTAAAGGAGGTTATCAGACTAAGAATGATAAAATGACACAATATTGAGATTTGTCTCTTGATATTATTTATCAATTCTCTTCCTATATGATTCAAACTTTACCTAGGAAAGACAATCGACATGTGGATGCCATGGCAAGCGCAACTTATTTGGTTTATCTTGAGAATAATGCTGAAGACTTCCAATTTACTATACATACTCTTAAAAACCCTGCAATTTCCAATAAGGTTACCTCTGATTGTTTCAATTTGAATTTGGATGAATGGTATTCTCATATCTATCATTTTTTGAAAGATGGTACCTTTCCTAAATCGGCAACAAGGAACATGCGTAATCATTTTAGGAGATACGCTTTACAAATGCTCTTATGATGGTTTTCTATTAAGATGTCTTGGTAGAATTAAAATTCCAATAGCTATGGAAGAAGCTCATTCTGGTTCTTGTGGGGGAAATTTTGGTGGAAAACCTTTAGTCAATAAACTCCTTAGAATTGGATATTATTGGCCAACAATGGAACAATATTCTTTCATTTTTGTTAAAAAGTGGACCCTCAATGTCAGAAATGTAGTAATTTGTTTCATGCTCCTTCTTGTGAGCTTCGTAATCAAGTTTCTCCATGGCCTTTTAGTATTTCAGGTTTTGATATTATTGGAAAAAGTTCACCGACTTCTTCTCAAGGACATACATACATCTTGATGGCTAGAGATTACTTTATGAAGTGATTGGAAGTTGTCCCTCTCCATTCAACTACTACAGATATTATCTCTGATTTCAGTCTTAACAATATTATAACATAATTTGGTATTTCTTCAAATATAGTTTTGCATAATGGTACCTCTTTCAAGAATAAAAATGACACAAAATTCCTAGAGAAATATTGAATTCAACATAGATTTTGACTCCATATTACCCTTTATCTAATGGTCAACTTGAAGCATCTAATAAAGTCATTGAACAAATTATGAGGAATTTTTTTGATAAACATGCGAAAGATTGGCATACCCAACTTACCTATGCTTTATGGGCGTATTGGACTAGTGTTCGTACTGCCATGAGTACTTCTCCTTATAATCTTGTCTAAAGAACTAATGCTATTATTCCTTTGGAATTGGAAATATCTTTTTTACGTGTTTCATTTCATGGGATAATTAACAAGGATACATTTCAAGAACAATGATTACAAGAATTACAAATGTTGGATGAACAACGAATAAATTCTTTAAAACATATAAAGGCTTGTCATAAATCGCTTCAGAAATAATATAATCACAAGGTAATTGAATAGTCATTTTTTTGTGGGTGATTTAGTGTTATATGAGAATCAAAGAAATGTGAATGCTTTACCTAGTGAAAAAGGTAAGTTTAGCGCTAATTGGCTTGGACCTTTTGTTGTAATTGAGGACTTTGGTTTAGGTGCTTACAAAATTGTTGATATGGATGGTGTGCCTTTTAAGGAAGCTATCAATATTATGCATCTCAAACATTATTATCCTTAGTACATCATTCTTTCCTTGTGTATTTCTGTATTCCTTATAAAATAGTTATGATTGGTTTATAATTTTTTCATATATATATAT
>MU224311.1:3781119-3825316 GCA_018584345.1 Thuja plicata | reverse complement strand
TAACCTTCACTTGTCCTATTTGATACTTGTGATAAGTACAACAACACTAGACCTTGCACATTTGGTGTTAGGGAGTTCAACTTTCACCAAATTGCTCATTGTTTGGAGGCTTCCGCTGACCACTGCTACATCAAATGTGGTCTTCCCTTCTTTAGTATCAGTTGCCTTAATAGGTGAATCAGTGTCTTTACCACTCGACATCTCTTTTTCCTTGGCATTCAAATTTCTTTGATCATCAACTATATAATCCATAGGACTGTTTGCAATCAGATCGAAAGAGTTTGTTGCATCTAATGCATCTTTGGTCTTGTCATGTTTAGTGGTAATTTTCCCTTGTGTTACTTGTGGTTTAGGGGTAGTCTTGAATTCAACTTCTTTTGTCTTTTGCTTGGATTTCCCCTTACCAGATTCCTTATCTTTTGGAATGATCAGTCCAAAGATCTCTTTCCAAATCCTTGTGCTTTGCTTTACTACACCTTCTATATCATTCTTCAAAACAGCATAGCCTTTGAGTTCAGGAACAAATCTTCTCTTGTATTCCTCAATGAATTTGGCTCTCTATTTTGAGGTGATCTCAGGTATTACCTGGGCTAGTGTTCCTTCCTTGATTTGTCTTTTTGTGGCAAGTGAAAATTCCCATTTGCTTGATAGAAAATCATAAAGTTTATCTGGCACATGATTTCCTATCTCTATAGGAGTTAATTTGAAAGTAATCATCATGTCCAAGAGTGCTTCATGTACTTTGTGCCTATCTATTTTTTTCAACTTTTCATACTTAATGAACTTGAATGTTGCTAACCCTGCTGAATTCCACAAAGTGTCACATAACTCATCAATGCTTGTTGGTTTCTTGAATTGAGCTTTAGGTATGTTTCTAGGTTCATTAGTTTCTATCTTCTCTTCATCACTATCTCTTCCCACATTTAGTCTCCTTCCCTATCTTTTTGTTGGCTTACTCAGCTCAGCCTTAGGAGCAACCTTTGCTTCCTTTCTAGAAGAACTTTCTACAAGTTTTCTCTTGCCATACACTTTAGTTTTTACTTCTACTAGGGAATTAATAGTAGATTCTCTAGTCCTCAAATTATTAGCTGTAGGAGGTGTAATCTTAGGTTTGGCTTTTCTTTTCTTTGTTACTATGAGAATTGATAGTTTCTTTCCCTTAGCTTTCTTAGTAACCTCTTCTGATGCACTTAGTTCCTCCTCTGTAGAAATATCCTCACCTTGTCCAGTGGTAAGGCCTAAAGGTGCATTCCCAGGTTCTTCAGCACTACCTAAGACAACCATTTTCTTGATATTTTTCACAATCTTCTTTCTTTTCCTTTCATAGTTCCTTCATTCAAACTTCTAGAAATTTTAGCCTTAGCTTCATCAAAATTTCCAAATCTTTCTACTATAGTGTCAATTGCCTCAGCTAGGAGTACAATGATGGTAGCTGATGCCTTGTCACTATTTATTTCATATGGAAATGGTTCTAAGCATGTTATCCTAGGAATTACTGCCTTGATATAAGTATTGTCTATATCAACTAGAAAATAGATTTCTTCATAGTGCTTCTCCACTAGTGACTTAGGAATCCTAGTCCTGAATCTCATTCTCTTCTTGAATTCTACAAAATAGCTTCCCATAATTCTATTTAAATTTCTACCCAACTTCTCAATACATTCACTAATCTGAACTGTAATGGGCCTATCCTTTTTCCAAACAATATTTCATAGTATAGGAAATGTGTCCTGAATGTAGAAGAATATACAAACTAGTAAAGAACCAAACTTACATGATGAGCTTTTAGCCTTTCTAATTGATGCTAGGTTCTTGGTTAACTGTGTCAGTTATAGCTCGGTAAGATCATATGTGTGACTCTTCTTCACAATTTTCCATGCCTGATCAACTACTATACAAGGAACACTATCCAATCTACTGGACTAATAGAACTTATGTGCTATAATCCTTACTCCAAAATAAAGTTCTAGGTCAGTAATTGTAGAGATAGTCATACCTCTATTACTCCAGACTGCTCCAGTGTTTAATGTAATCTCTTCTTTGTTGTTATCCCTCATGGTTCATTTTCCATTTACTACAGGATAACCAGTCACTCGATGAATCATGCTTTTGGTGATCTTGACTGGTCCATTATCTAACCACATACACATGTCATGAAATCAGCTAAGGATAAATTTTATCCATTCATATTTGAAACATTGGGGAAAATATAGGGCATGAGTTAACCCTTTTTTGGCTAGATGTTTGAATTCTGCCTTCAGAACTCCATTTTCACACAATTTACTGTAGGATTTCCTCAATTCACTATCTCCTACTTCACCAATCTTAACCATATAACATGATCTAACATCATGAATCATGAGTACCTTGGGTGGAATGGATGAGAGGGCTCCCATTAAATCACTCTGAATCACACTTTCAGGAACGGTTTGAAAGTTGAGAGGTTCACATTCATCACTCTCTATCAACTGAATTTGTTCTGGTTCGGCCTCCATACTCTTAGCTGGTGCGAAAGAACTTGTAGCCATAATTTTGAAATTAGGGTTTGATAGATGTAAAACAAAGTACCTCAGCAAGTAGCTCTTCACACTATTCATTGTTCACCTTAGGATTGTCGATGACACACTGGTAAAAATATTTGATACTCAACTCCGTTAAGATCAATTATGCAAATTACTTCAATCGCTCTGTTAACCAGTAAAAATTGCAAGGTAAAAATGAAATGTCGACTATTCATCCTTTATAAGCTTTGAAAGGTCAAGGTAGGTGAGCATTGAATTTTCTACCTATTGAGTTAGTGCAAGCCATCTATCCTTGAATTTAACACAACTTGCATCCCACTTGGCTCACTACACTCGGCCTTCACAAAATTTCACTCGGCCAACAAAAATCGGTACTTCACTAAAGAACTTGGCTTTAGTGTCCATCAATAGTAATCAGCACATATTAGTGCAATTGACTCATCCAGTCATTTGTCTTCAAAGATATGTCCTGGTGCATCTTAACATATGAAAATATGGACTTTTGTACATTTTATGTTAGGAACTGATGTAAGATAAGAATTTTAAATATAGTTCCTTACATACCTCTTTCTCTTAGTTGGAGATGATGTGATCACCTGATCCATTAGATTGGGTGACCTTGGCTTCATTAGCTTCACTGCTGCATGGTTTAGACTTCTTAACCGATGTCTTGTTCATCTGTTCCCTAATTTTCTCAATAGTAGGAGCAGGTACTCTAGTCTTGCAATCTTTCCTTGTATGTCAAATTTCAAGACAACTATGACAAAATAGGCTTCCATTCATCCAACTTTTAGATTTACCTCTGAAATGTGTCCTTTTGCAATTTTTTGGAACATGTCCATACTCACCATAGTAATGACAACTATGCCATGTATTGTAATCCCAATTGTGAGTATTGCCTTTTATTGGTGATTTCTCTTGTACCTTTTATTTCCAATGTTGTTTACCATTGGATCTACAATCTTGTGCTCTATGACCATATTTGTGACAGTTATAGCAATTGCCATTGAGTCTAGGTGTTTTTCTTGCCTTTTCCTTACATTCACGTGCTTGATGTCCAAACTTATTATAGTTAAAGTAGTAACCATTAAAGTTAGTTTTTGGATTGGACTTACCATTCTTGCTTTGGCAAATGTTTGTTGTATGACCTGGTTTCCCATAGTGGTGACAAATAGGTTTGTTGTTTCTTAGCTTTGCATGCCTTCTTTCACCTATCTTAGATGATTCTCCATCTTTAGTGGTTGTATGTTTCCCAGTGTGACCTAATCTAGAAGAATCTTTAGGTCTTCTTGATGGTTCCACCAGTTGTTCAAAGTAGCTCATAGTTGCACTTAGATCATTCACTCTGTTATTTAGTTCTATCTTAGATCTCAATTCATCTTTCAATTGAATATTCTCACATCTAAGATTAACTATCTTCAAGTCTTTCCTATTGATCTCCTAATTCACAAGTAGTAGTTGATTTTCCATGTGCACTTGATTGATTGTCATTGTTTGCACATCATGTGTTATTTCATCAATTCTGGTAGTCATAATTTTCTTGTCTTCTTCTGCCATAGCCTTGTCATCTTCAGCTTTCTTTTTCTATTCAACAACTTCACACATTCTTATTGATTGGGCTTCTTGTTCCTTTCTCAAAATTTTGACTTCTTTACATAGTGCACTATTATTTTCCAGTAAATTTGCTATTGCTACATCGCTCTTAGTAGAGTATCCATTCAGAAATATATTTGTGGTGTCCTCTTCCTAATAATGAGTGTCATTCATTTGTTTGGCCAAATATTTCCTTGTAGCCAAGGACTTTTTTAATTCCTTTCTTGCAGTCTCAAGCTGTTTTAGTGCTAGCTAAACATCAATCTTTTGATTCTCAATGACTTTACCCATTTGTAGATTTCCATTTCAAGATATGTATTCTCAAGCTAATTATAACCTTTTAGAGAACTCTGCTCTGATACAAATTTTTGGAAATACAATAATGGGAAAGCAAGATACTGAGAGGGTGGGGGGTGAATCAGATCTTCAAAATTAAACACTTAAAATAAACTGATTCACATTCATATGTAAATGAATCTAGTGTTATCTCAGATAGCATACACAAAATGAAATAAGTAACAAATAACACAATAAATTGGTAACCCAGAAACCCAAATAGGTAAAAGTGGGGTCGGGATGACACCCACAAAATTCTCCACTACTACAGTAATAAAGTGTACTAGTTAGGGTTACAATTGTTTGATTACAAATTGTAATCTACCTTGTGAAAGGTCTACCCTGTTAAGAGCTTAAGATCATGACAATCTACCCTATTAAAGGATTTCAACTTACAATAAAGTAAGAACTTTTTTAGGAGATAAAGAAAGGTCTGTTAGAACCACTTTGTTAAGATATTTTCACCTGATACAATGATTAGAATGTCTCAAGTATTGATCCTTCATTATGCACTATGATGCTGATGATAGATCTCCTCTTTCCAGTACCTTCTATGATCTCATAATCTGATATATCTTTACTATGTTGTTCACTGTGTTCTTTCTCTACTTGATCTCTGCTTCTTAACAAAATAACCCTCTGTGCATTTTACTTGAAAAATGCAGTCGCCACACACCACACATACATACAAAATAGGGTTTAGAAGCAATCTAATATATCTGTTCAAATCTAATATCAAGATCTAGATCAACGAACAAGATCTAATATCCATACCTTCATGGTAAAATAATTAATGCTTACAATGAGTCATGCATAGGATAAAACAATTAAATGCATAACTAACTCTATATAAGAATATTAAATGCATACATTAGTTGGCCCAAAAAAATTATATAAGTTGGCCGGATTACTCGTCCTTGAAGTTTGTATCATTAAAGACATGTATACAAAAATTGTTCTGCTCGGCACTTGACTATCTGTCGCTCGGCACTTAACATCCCTGTATCCGTCTTGGCTTGGAAATGTAACTCATCTCGGCAATGTAACTAGGCATACTGGAAACTGCTCAACAATGTTGCTTGCCCTTGCATAGTTTTAGCTCGGCCACAGTGATAGCCAACTAAAATTGCCTAGATGAATGAATAAGTATTGGTCACTAATCATCAACATAGCTTAGAGATTAACACTAACATGCATAGAATATATACACATATACAATAGGATGTTATGACTAGACATTTATGATAGATAGGGAGAGAAACTCGATGATACCTTCTAAACTATCCCAACACCAACTATGACATACATGGAATGGATCCTAGCTCCAGCATACATAGAATTGCTATGGTTATAATTTTTGATCTTCATCCTCCACATACTACAAGGTTTTACCCATGTATTATTGCAGTGCACATAAAGCCCTTGACAGAAATTCAAAATCCAATTAGAGAGCTTTCCCTTCTTTTTTGCACCATAATTTAAATTTTCCAAGTAAGTTCCATTTTGAAAATGATTGATCTAATGACTGATCCATGCATTGGTCATTTTGGACACATGTATTGATTTGTAATTTCATTGTAACATGATTCTTGATAGTTACAATTTATATTGAAACTTTTTCAATGACCACAAATGAGTTTCATTTTTAAAACTATTTCAATAGTACTAATTTTTTCTATGATCATTGTGAAAAAATCCTTAGTTTCTATATCAATAATAAACCCTAATTTATGACTTACCCATGTTTTGGCGGCCATTGAAAAATCTTTGCATTATAAACTTAAAAATGTTTCCTCAAACTTTTGTTCAGTGGGAAAGCAATGGTAGAGCCCCAAGCTGAAACCCCAACAAATGTGAAGCACCAAGTTTAGCAAGTGCTTCAAGATTATCTTTATTATACAATATATTTTAACTTTACTAAAGCTGGAGATATTTCCCTCAATGAGTTTTTTTATACACAATTTTTTATCTAATGTACAAAAATAGAAAAAATTAACACGAGTCTTTAAAAACCATTTTCTTTATAACATAGTCAATGAGTTTGAGCCCTTATTTGAAAGCATTAGTATAATTCCTTGTGATATCCATAGTTTGGTGCCTATAGATCAATGCCTATGAAGGAAAATGAAGCTTTCTTGCAACTGTGTCAACTTTGAGCAACTTTGGATTTCCAAAACATGAGCTTTGAAAATTGTATAAAAAGCACCCAAAAATATTTAATTGTTATTCAAATAAGCTGCAAAATAAACTGCAATTCTATGTGAATCTTGGAGTCAATAAGTCTTCTATTGTGAGAATCATAATCTATTTTCTATCAATTCTTAATTATGATCTATATAGAAATTTTATGGTAGTTATTTTTACCAGCTGGAGAAAAGTAGGATTTCTAATTTGATGCAAATACATTTGCACAACAAGGGTACTATGTTAGTGTATCATCTTCAAATGGAAGCACTTCCATTTTGGTATGTTTAGCACCTTCATTTAGTGTGCTTGCATATTAGATTTGCATTTTTGTTGATTCTTCATGATTAGGTGAAATTAGGGTTAGGATCTTATGGCTTCTCCTTGGTTTCCCTCTCCATGACACTATTTTATAGGAGGGACCTATATGTGGTCCCTCCTATACCTAATCATACTCTCTCTAGGCCTCTAGGCCTTCTTCACAATATTTTGGAATGGTCCATCACCTTCCTAGGTCCCCGACTAATCTAGGAGTCTCACAGACACCAATAGGTGACCTGCCCAGAACCTCAGGTTAGGGTCAAAATCAACCCTGACCTAGGTCAGGGTTGAGGTCAACCTTGACCTAGGTCAAGGTTGAGTTCAACCTTGACCTAGGTCAAGGGTGAGGTCGACATAGACCTCTAATAGGTGTTGGTCCCCGCTTTCAATTTTGGAGCTTATTGGGGTTCGAAACTTAAAATAGGTCCCCGGGTTTAGATGCGGAAGCATTTTCTCTGATATCTAATTTAATTCAATCCATCCTTGTTTGTTGATTGTGATTGGACCATAATTAAAGGTGAAATTAGAATTTGGGTCCCTTGCATTTTTCTAGGAGGCCTATATTGTGATCTCTATATAAACACTCTCTTTTGCCTTCATTTGGTCATGAAACAAAATTGGGAGATGACATGATGCAATGATGATGAAAATAACCAAGATGATGATATAGAAGGACAAATCTATGAGGACATGTTGATACATTTAAGCATTTTTGTGGACAAGCTATTGTAGATCTTAATTCAAGCATGAAGGTGCTCTTTTCCATTAAATCTACCACTCTCAACATTCAAGCATTCAAAAGGACATTATTATGGGGTAGCAATTACAGATTGTGAATTGGTAGGAGTACTTTAGCCTTTGGGGCTTGGTATGCATTCTTTATCATATTAAAATCTATGCATTTCTTTCTCATTTCCATGTTATGTTAGGATTGTTAATCTGGAAGATTAGATCTTAATATTGCATGTTCAAAGACTCTTCTCAAAGAACAAACACACACACATACATACATTCTATATTCGGTTATTCATGGAGGTGGAGATCATCAAAATGGGGGTTTGACTAAGGCAAACCCTATATATCCACCCTTAAACCCTCTTTTTAGATATTTGCAGGTGTTGCTTTCAAGAGTTACATGTATAGGATAGCGGATCTGAGACCTGATTTGGATACCCTTTTCAGCAAACTATCAAGATCTAAAAATAGATTTTCTTTTTGAGGCAGCACAAGTCAGGGTCGAGATTATTAGGTCAGGGGTGAGATTAGTCAATCAAGGTCAACCTTTTTCATGAGATGGAGTGGGAACAGAAAAATATTTTTGGGTTTTGTTCCTCTCTGCGTTTCCTTTCCAAATCATACTTCAGATTTTCTAGAAATAGAGTATAGACCCCAGAAAACAACATTCCTTAGATCTGTTATGATATGAGGTAGGTATTTTACTCTTATTTCATTACAAGTATTCTCATTTATTTATCATAATAATTAAGTGTATTAGACTAAAATTGGACTTAAGGTCTTTCTTCATATGCAATTCTCATCACCTAGAGGACCTCATGATCAAACAAATTTTAGATCTTACATTTTGGTGAACTTGTGATAGACAACTCTTTCTTTTTGGTGTTAGATTTACATTTCACATTAGATATTGCATGCATATAGATGTAAGGTTTATTTTATTCTATTGCATTTATATTTCAAAATTCATAAAAATCATAAAATTTCTCTAAAAAAAACAAAAATATTTACATGCTTGTTATTTTATTTTTGTGCTCAACATGTATGATTCTTGTTTAGAATACTTCAATGAGGATTTTATTGTACAAGAGGACAGATCCCTTAATGAGATACATGGAAGTGAGTGTGCAAATGGTTTGAATGGGACCATCATGGATCCCATTCCCACTTCATCCTCCTCCACAACCTCTCAAATTGACTTTTACAATAGAATGTATGCATGGTTGCCTTCATACCCATCTATTTGCAACATTAAGATACCTAGAATGGTATTTCCTAAACCTTTTATGATGGTAAAAGGATGTCCTCAAATAACTATTAAGGGTAAACACAGAGATCCTTTGGATTTCTTTGATAACATAGATTCTATTTTGCATGCTTATCGCACCCAAAATAATCCTCAACCTACTGTCCCAGCTACTTTACCTCCTTCTCAACCTATGCTTCCTCCAACACCAAGGTTACCTTCTTCCTTTAAGGAATATGATTTAGTTGAGCACTTACGTGCTGCTCCAACTAAGATCTCTTTATGGGAATTACTTTAAACTTTACTTACATATCACAAGGCGTTGCAAAAAGCTTTATCCACTCTTCTCGCTCTGTCTCCTAACCAAGAGAACATTAATTCATTTTTGGAGAGCATGAATACTATGTCTTTTGTACCTCGTATTGTGTTTCTTGATAATGATTTACCTTATGTTGAGGTGTATAATCAATATGATGCTCTTATGGCTGTTGTCTCTTTTAATTAGAGTATCATTCATAGAATACTAATTGACAATGGATCTGGGCTTAATATTTGTAGCATGGATATGCTTAGGGAAATTAAAGCTGATCTCACAACTATTCAACTAGATAATATTCCTATTCATGGCTTTGATAACCGCAAAGAAAACTTTGTGTATTATCATGGTACCTATCAAAGTTGGTCTTGTTCTCCTCTACACTCCTATCCATGTTATGCCTGGATTGCTCAATGACAATATTTTATTGGGAAGACCTTGGTTACATAATATGCATGTGGTTCCTTATACTCTTCATCGTAAGGTGAGGTTAATTTATAATAATCTGATACATACACATTACATGCAGATGATGCACCAAATCCTTTCCTAAATGTGGATTATGCTAACGTTCCTAAGCCCATATAGCCCAGTGAAAAACCTAAGCAACCACTTCAAGATAAAAAAGTTGAGATTCCATCTTCTTCTTTGATGGAAGATTATTGGGGAAGATTGGATTTCAATCCTTCTTTTATAGCGGAATACAAAGTCTTAGATTTAGCATTTATGAAAGAACAAAGAGAATTTGAAAAAAAAGTGTTTATCCCTTCTCCGTTATCTGAGGAATTAAAAAGAAACTTTGTTGCTGCTTCAGGTAATGAAATGATTGAGACAATAAAACCAAATTTCTATGACATTGTGACATATGTTGCTCCTTTAACTCAATCTGATATGGCCGACAGGTATGGTTCTGGTTATCATTTACTAAAGAAATCAAGATTTAATGGAAAAGGTTGTGGTAAATATGAGCAAGGTATACAAGTACCCTTGGACAACTACAGTTGTGATTATACTTATGGGTTAGGATTCAATCCTTATAAACAACTGTCTGCTTTTCCTCTTAATGTTAATCATATTTGTGGTGGACATTTTAAATTGGTTAATCTGCTTCTCCTTGACATGGATCAAAAACCTAGTTTGGATATCTTTCCTGCGGATGAAGCCCTCACTGATATTTGAGGGGCTTACCAAGATCTACCTAGGTTTCATCACAAAAGAAATAAACTCTATTGTCTAAACAATGAAGCCTATTTTGGAGAACATGATGAGCAGGATATTTCTCCTTTACTAATAGATCCTCGCATACAAAGTAATTTATTAATAACTAAGACCATTGAGGTTCAAGTAGATGAGCATGATTCTAAGAAAACAATCAAAATTGGAAAATCTTTGAGTCAAGATGAACATGACCAATTGGTTTCCCTCTTGCTTGAATATAAAGATATTTTTTCTTGGAGATATTCAGATATGTCAAGTATAGATCCTAAGATTGTTACTCACAATATTGTTCTTAAACCTAATGCTAAACCTGTAAAACAAAAGATTAGCAAGATGAATCTAGGTATTTCCTTACTAGTAAAAGCAAAAAAAAAAAAAACTATTAGGTGTTGGGTTCATCTATTCTATTGATTATTCAGAATGAATTTCTAATATTGTGGCTGTTTCTAAGGGGGAAAATAAGATCAGAATGTGCACCAATTTTTGATATTTAAATAAAGCATCCTTAAAATATGACTTCCCACTACCTAATATTAACATGATTATGGATTCAACAATAGGTTATGCTTTATTATCTTTTATGGATGGTTTATCGGGTTATATCCAAATATTTATTCCTATTGATGATCAACTTAAAACCACATTTATAACACCTTTGGGGACATTGTGTTGGGTCATGATGCTTTTTGGATTAAGAAATATGGGAGCAACTTATCAACGTGCCATGACTTTGATTTTTCATGATTATATTCATAAATTTTTGGAAGATTATGTTGATGATATCTTGGCAAAGTCTAAACAAAGAGAGGATCATGGGTTCATTTTATGACAAATATTTGAAACAATCAGGAGCTATAATATGCGATTGATGTTGAATAGTCCCAAAGGATAACTAAGAGGGGGGGGGGGTGAATTAGTTATCAGTAACTTTAGTTATTTTCTTCTTTAACTTCTGAATACAACAAAGTAAATTCTTAATCAGATAACACAACTTATAATTTGATTATGGGGAAACCAAATGGTAAAAACCCTAGTGGGAATTAGCACCCACAATGAACTATACTTGTTAATAGTAATCCATGTTAGAAGATATTTCAACCCTGTTAGGAGTTGTAATTTACAATGCAATAAGTATAGTGACCTAGTTAAGGGTCAGACCCTCTTAGGAGTCTTTTACAAATAACCCTGTTAGGGGTGGTGGACTCACTGTCCAAAAGCTCACTGCTTGATGGTGAAGGCTACAACCTTCTGTATAATAGATATGCTCTATATTTGATGATGAACTATAGAGTAGACCTTCTATCTTGATCAGTTTCAGTATATTACAATCTTTCATTTCTTCTTGACATAGACTCTTGATGAATGAACCACATTTGATATTCTGCTCTATACATCTTTTGTCTCTTTTTGTATCATTCACACTTAGTGTATCACAATTGAATTGCTATAAATATCCTTCTCAAAGTATGTGATCATGGGACCTATAAGATAACTATTCATAACATAATTGTTGGCTCTACTAAGTAGACAAGCATAATTACAACCGCGTAAGTATAAACTAAATAGATGCGACGCTTCACTAATTCAGCCTTACCAAATTAACTCTAACTTTGCAATCTTCTTGAAACATGTTTGGCACCTTTAAATGAATATCATCAACTCATAAATAATCATGAATATACACACGCATATCCTAAAGATAGGTGCAACTCAAGAAATACATTACATACGACGGCTCTAAACAGCTACTCTTTCAAAACTGTAATTGCCAATAACAAAATTACACAACCTAACTGAAACATCATATCTGGATCTGTGTGTATGAGCATAACATAATAAAAATGTCAACAACATGTATCTAACCATGCAACTCTTCATGTCATCATTCTAATAAGTACATATAGAATTACTTCTCTGTATTATATTTTGTCATCAATGACAAACATACAATCAATGAACTGCTTAGAATCAAATCTCCAACAATCTCCCCCTTTGACATTGATAGAAACATATGATATCAAAAACATCCTCTATTCATGGTGTCCTCTTTCTTTTACAATATTCTCAATATCCTCATCAAAGATTTCTCTAAACTACTACAGTACCTCTGACTATGTTTTTGTTCCATGTATATACTACCCCAGAGTATATGCTCCCCCTTAGTACATACTCCCCCTTTGACATCAATGGAAAAAGGCACAATAAACCATTAGGCACATTTAATACTCCAGAACTAGAGTAGTCAACCATTAATCAATCACTTAATGACTGATGTCCTTGCTATTTTTTCTAAGCAGAATTAGGAGAGGGAATTACTCCCAACTTCTCCCAGAGATACTCAAAAGTATCCTTTGATAAGGGCTTTGTGAAAATATATACCAATTGTTCTTTCATGCTCACATAGTCCAATTTTACTTCTTTGTCTGCGACATTTTCTCTCAAAAAATGGTACTTGATCTCTATGTGTTTTGTCTTTGCATGCATCACAGGGTTTTTTGACATGTTGATAGTGCAAGTATTATCATAGTGAATAACAATAGGATAATCGACCTAAATGCCAAAGTCTTTAACCATCTTCTTAATCCAGACCATGGTTGAACAATTTAGTGCTACTGCAACATATTCAGCTTCTGTTGTTGACTGAGAAATATAGTTCTTCTTCTGGCTTATCCAAGAAACCAACTTGTCTCCAAGAAATATTGCTCCTCCTGAAGTACTCTTCATGTCATCAATACAACCTGCCCAATCTTCATCTGTATACACATGAAGTTTTACATTCTCTTATTTTGGATACCATAAACAATAGTCTATAGTTCCCTTAAGATGTCTGAATATCCTCTTGATTTCCATTAGGTGATTTTTCTTGGGTTTAGCTGCAAATCTTCCAACAATACCAACTGCATTAGATATGTAAAGTCTAGATTGAGTTAGATAAATGAGTTTACCAATCATAGATTTGTACAATGTTATATCAACTAGTATGGAATCATCATCTTTTGAAAGCTTGCTTCCTATTATCATGGAAGTGCATACTGGCTTATAGTCATCCATTTGGAAGGTCTTTAGTATTTCCTTCACATATTTTGACTGATTAATGAATATACCTTTATCTTTTTGCTTTACATTCAGTCCCAAAAAATGTTTTATAGGAACAATCGTACTCATTTCAAATTCATTCTGCATTTCTTTTGCAAATGTTGTACTGAGCTTATCATTACCTCCAAAGATAATTTCATAAAAAAATATGGCAACTAATAATAATCCATCAGGTGTCTCCCTTGTGAATAGGTTATAATCTATTGCTCCTTTCTTGAATCCAATCTTGGTAAGATAACCATCAAGTCTCTCATACCAAGCTCTTGGGGCCTGTTTAAGACCATAGAGTGCTTTCTTCAATTTTCATACCATGCTTGGTTCATCTGAAAGATTAAATCCTTCAGGTTGTTCTATGTAGACTTCTTCATTCAAGTCACCATTAAGAAAAGCTGATTTTACATCCATTTGATAAATTTTAAAGTCTTTGAATGTTGCATATGCCAAAAACAATTTAATGGCTTCCACTCTGCTCATAGGGGAAAATGTATCAGTGTAGTCTATTACTTCTCTCTATGCATATCCTTTACACACTAATCTTTCTTTGTTTCTTACTACTGTACCATCTTCACTCATCTTGTTTCTGAATACCCACTTAGTTCCTATCACATTTTTGTCACTGGGTCTAGAGACCAATTCTCATGTATCATTTTTAATTATCTGATCTAATTCTTCTTTCATTGCATTCTTCCAATCAGAATCATTACAAGCATCTTCAACACTTAAAGGTTCAATCTGTGAAAGTAAGCATACCTCTTCATCCATTTCTAGACTTTTTGCTTTTGATCTAGTCAAAACACTACTGCTCTGATCTCCAATGATATCATCTTTAGAGTGGTATCCAGATGTGAATTTAGGAACCTTAGGTGTGTCTTCTTCTTCTATAATGTATGATTCTTCTCTGCTTGATTCAGGGTCATTGCATGAGACACCAATGCAATCAAACATTTCTTCAATAATAGTGTCTTTGTTGCTAGGCCTGGGTTCATCTTCAATCATAGGTGCATATTCATAGTATCTTTCTTGAACCATAAACTTCTCATCAATTTTTACATGAGTACTTTCAATTATCTTTTTCAATCTCAAATTAAAACATCTATATGATTTTCTTTTTGTAGAGTAACCAAGGAAAATACCTTCATCACTTCTGGCATCAAACTTACCAACACCATCATCTCTCTTGATGTAGCACTTGCTGACAAAGATTCTGAAATAATTTACTGTAGGTACATTACAAAACTAAAGTTCATAAGGTGTCTTATCTGTGCCTGGCCTCAATTGAACTCTGTTGATAGTATATACTATTGTGTTCACTGCATCTCTCCAGTAGGTGTGCGCAACTTTTCCTTCAATCATCATAGTGCGCAATGTATCAAGTATGATCATTTTCCTCCTTTCTGCAATTCCATTCTGCTAAGGGGTTCTAGGTGCACTCTCCTCATCTATCTGATCTCATATATTTCAGTTTTAATCTAGATTCATTCTCAACCTTAGCTTTGAATATTTTAAACTTCTCAAAGGATTTAGATTTATCCTTTAGGAATGCAACCCACTACATCTTAGAAAATTCATCAACAAACAAAATGAATAACCTTTCTCCGTAGTATGATCTTGTTTGGGTAGGACCACAAAAATCTGTATGCACTAGGTCCAATTTGTTCTCAGCTGAGTTCTTCTTGATTCTAAAGGAACTCCTTACATGCTTACCCATAACACATTCCCTACATATTGTCTCAACTGGTCTTTCAATACTTGGTAGGTCACTAATTTCTTTAATATTATTGATCTTTACTATATTATCAAAATTGATATGACATATTCTTTTGTGCCATAACCAGTTGTCATCCACCTTTGCAACAAAACAACTTACATCATAATTGAGCTGCAAAACATTACCTTTTGTTTTGGAACCTGATGCAATCATTTCTCCATCCTTGTTGTTAATGATGCACTTGTTTTCTTTGAACTCCAAATGATAACCCTTGTCAATTAGCTGTCCAACACTTAGCAAGTTATGATGTAATCCATCAATATATAGAACATCATTTGTCTTGTTCTTTCCATCCAAAGTGATAGAACCTCTTCCTATGATAGATTTAGGAGTATTATCTCCAAATATAACCATACCACCTTTGTATTTGTCTAAATGAACAAATCTATCTTTGTCACCTATCATATGATGGGAGCATCCACTATTAATGATCCAATCAGTTCTGATGTCTGCTTTGGAAATTAAAGCTAACTCTTGTTCTTCCTTTTCATCTTCAGTGTCCATTTCCTTAAGTAACCTTTCCATGTCTCTAAGGGAAATGAATCCAATTTCATCTTGTCCTGAATATTCATCAGTTACACCTTCTTTAGCATGATAACATTCCTTCTTATATTTGGGTTTGTAATCAGATATGAACTTCTTGGATCTTGTGGGACACTTACATGCAAAGTGACCAATCTTGTTACATGAAAAACATTTGAATGGAAGTTGTCCTTCATATTTTCCTTTACCTTTCTTTTCTCTTCTAGCAATCATAGCAATGATTTCTTCTAGTTCTTCATCAACTTCTTCTTTCTCATTATGACTGGAGATGTGTAGGGATTTCTTACCATGGACTGAGGCTTTGAAAGTTGTTTCACTTTTAGGTTTAGTCTTCAATCTTGATATCTCAAATGCAGAGATTTTTCTGATCAAAGTCCCTCTCTAAAAGTCTTGTGAGAATTGCATGGTTTCCTCTAGAATACTTATCTTGTTTTCATAGTCTGATGTTAAAGTAGTTAGCAACTTTTCCATTATGTCTTCTTCTAAAATTTCTCCACCATTGTTTCTGATTATAGAGTCTACTTCATTTATCTTTTGATTGTAAGCTCTAATGATCTCTTTAGGTAACATCTCAAGACTGTTGTATTTCTTTTTCCATGTCTTCCTGCGTGCATTCTTTTCTTGAATATCTCCTTCAAACATATCTTCTAAATAATTCCATATGGTATATGCTCTGTCAATTTTCTTGATCTCAGAAAATTCACTGTCGGATAAGGTGTTGATTAGGGCTTCTTTGGCAATTGCATTATTGGTAAATGTTTCCTTTTATCTATTAATAGCATTATCCTTTGCAAGGTCTTTCAGAGATGGAATCACAACTTCTTGTGTAGAAATTTAAAAGATTTCAAAGCCAACACATTTTAGATTTGTTATCATTTTATTTTTCCAATCCAGATAATTTTCTCCATCAAACTTAGGGCTTTCTTTTTTGAAGTAAGACATCTAATCTACCTCAAGTTGTTAGGCTTCTTCTCCAAGGCACTTGGATTTGATACCAATTGTTATAATATTCCCAAAGGATAATTGGGAGAGGTGGGAGTGAATCATTTATTAGTAACTTTAGTTCTGTTCTTCTTTAACTTTAGAATACAACAAAGTAAATGCTTAATCAGATAACACAATACACAACACACAATTTGATTACGGGGAAACTAAATGGTAAAAACCCCAGTGGGAATTAGCACCCACAATGAACTATAATTATTTATAGTAATCCCTATTAGAAAATATTTCAACCTTGTTAGGAGTTGTACTTTACAATGCATTAAGGATAGTGACCTAGTTAAGGGTCGGACCCTGTTAGGAGTCTTTTACAAATAACCCTGTTAGGGGTGGTGGACTCACTGTCCAAAAGCTCACTGCTTGATGGTGAAGGCTACAACCTTCTATATAAAAGATATGCACTATATATGATGATGAATTGTAGAGTAGACCTACTATCTTGATCAGTTCCAGTGTATTACAATTTTTCACTTCTTCACATAGACTCTTGATGAATGAACCACATATGATATTCTGCTATGTACATGTTCTGTCTCTTTTCGTATCATTCACACTTAGCGTATCACAATTGACTTTCTATAAGTATCCTTCTCAAAGTATGAGATAATGGGACCTGTAAGATAACTCTTCATAACATCCTTGTCAAATCTACTAAGCATGCAAGCATAATTACAACCGCACAAGTATAAACTTAATAGACGTGACGCTTCACTAAGTCGGCCTTACCAAATTAAATCTAACTTTGCAATCTTTTTGAAACATGTTTGGTGCCTTTAGATGAATATCATAAACTCATAACTAATCATGAATGTACACACACATATCCTAAAGATAGGTGCAACTCAAGAAATACATTACATATGTCGGCTCTGAATAGATACTCTTTCAGAACTATAACTGCCAATAACGTAATTACACAACTTGACTGAAACATCATATCTAGATCTGCATGTATGAACATAACATAATAAAAATGTCAAAAAAATGTATCTAACCATGCAAGTATTCATGTCATCATTCTGATAAGTACATACAAAATTACTACTGTGTATTATATATTGTCCTCAATGACAAACATACAATCAATCAACTGCTCAAAATCAAATCTCCAACAGTTGAATCTTAGGAAATGCACTTTTGGAGTAGATTGTGGAAAGTTACTAGGGTTTATAATCTCTAAGCGAGGGAAAGAGGTCGATACTAAAAAAATTGATGCTATTGTTAACATTCCTCCTCCTAAGAACATTTCTCAGTTACGTAGTTTATAAGGTAAAATACAATCTATTCATCTCTTTGTTTCTAACCTGGCCGATAGGATTGTTCCTTTTACTTCTTTACTTAGAAAAGATACCATTTTTTATTGGAGCTAGGAATGTAAGAAATCCTTTGAGAAATTTAAGGAATATCTTGCTAAGCCTCCTATCTTACAACCTTCTCAATTTAATAAACCCTTTTATCTATATACTTAGATGCTACTTCCAATGTTGTAAGTGCATTGTTGGCTCAACAGGACAATGAGGGAAAGGAAAGACTAGTATATTTTATTAGTCGGACCTTATTGGATTATGAAACACAATATACTCAATTAGAAAGACAATGCCTGGCTTTAGTTTATGCTTGTCAAAAAATCTAGCACTACTTGTTGAATGTTGAGGTCAATGTGATTGTTAAGTTTCATCCTCTAAAACATCTTTTTTCAAAAACTGATCTCTCTGGACATCTGGAAAAGTGGGTGATGTTACTTATAGAATTTGATCTCAATTTTATCCTTAAAAATTCAATCAAAGGACAACCTTTATTTGATTATTTAGCTAAAACTCCTTGTCCTCATTCTGACACAAGTGTTATTGCAGTGGAATTCCTAGAGGAGAATATATTCGCAATTAAATAGGAAGATGTTTGGGAATTATATTTTTATGGTTCTAGATGTAAGATAGGTTCTCGAGTGGGCATTATCTTGATCCCTCCTACAAAGAAAGCAATCCCTATATCATATAAACTAACTTTTCCTTGTAATAAAAACATCACAGAGTATGAAGCTCTTATAGCTGGCTTACAGGAAGCTTCATCCCTTCATATTAAAAATTTGGAAATTTATGGGGATTCACAATTAATTGTTGAACAAATCAAAGGAGGTTATCAGACTAAGAATGATAAAATGATGCAATATCAATATTTGGCCCTAGATATTCTTTCACAATTCTCTTCTTATATGATTTAGACTTTACATAGGAAAGATAATCGACATGCAGACATCATGGCAAGCACAACTACTTTGGTTTGTCTTGAGAATAAGGATGAAAACTTTCAATTCACTATACATACTTAAAAATCCTAGAATTTCTAAGAATATTGCTGCTGATTTTTTTAACTTACATCTTGATGAATGGTATTCACATGTCTTTTATTTTTTGAAAGATAATACTTTTCAAAAATCAGCAACAAGGAACACACGTAATCGTATTAGAAAGCTTGCAGTCTGCTATATCATTTTAGGAGATACATTTTACAAATGATCTTACAATGGTTTTTTATTAAGATGTCTTAACAAAACTGAAGTGCCTATAGCTTTAGCATAAGCTCACTCTGGTTCTTGTGAGGGGCACTTTGTTGGAAAATCTTTAGTTAATAAACTTCTTAGAATGGGATACTATTAGCAAACAATGGAGCAAGACTCCCTTATGTTTGTTAAAAAGTGTCCTCAATGTCAACAACATGGTAATTTAATCCACACTCTTGCTCACGAGCTTCATAATCAAGTTGCTCTGTGGCCTTTTAGCATTTGGGGTTTTGACCTTATGGAGAAAATCTCACCAACTTCTTCTCAAGGGCATCTGTATATCCTCATATCTACAAATTAGTTTACGAAGTGGGTAGAGGCCATTCCCCTATGTTCTACTACTATGGATGTTATTTGTGATTTTATCCTTAATCATATTATAGCACGATTTGGTATTCCTTCAATGATAGTTCTGCATAATGGTACTTCTTTCAAAAACAAAAAGGTCATGAAATTCATGGAGAAATATCACATTCAACATAAATTTTCTACTCCCTATTACCCTCAATCTAATGGTCAAGCTAAAGCATCGAATAAGGTTATTGAACATATATTAAAGAAAATAGTTACCACACATGTGAAATATTGGCATACCCAGCTTACCTATGCTTTGTAGAGCTATAGGACTAGCATTCGTATGACCACTGGTACTTCTCCTTATAATGTTGTTTATGTAACTAATGCTATTGTGACTTTGGAATTATAAATACCATCTTTTCATGTTTCATTTGATGGGATTATTGACAAATATACTTTCTGGGAACAACAATTAGAAGAATTAGAAATGTTAGATGAACAATGAATAAACCCTTTGGAACACATTAGGGCCCATCATAAATCACTCCAGAAATAGTATAATCACAAGGTGATTGAACGGTAATTCTTGGTGGGTGATTTAGTCTTATATGAGAATCAAAGGAATGTGAATGCTCTACCTAGAAAAAAAGGGAATTTTATTCCAAATTGTCTTGGACCTTTTGTGGTTATTGATGACTTCACTTCAGGTGCTTATAAAATTGCTGATATGAATGGTGTCCCTCTTAAGAAACCTATTAATATCATGCATCTCAAACGTTATTATCCTTAACTAAATATTTATTTCTTCATGTATGTATGTTTTCCTTATACAATAAATATTTTATAAGTTATATAAATTTGAATGCATTCATACACATTTTCTTTCTATTAAGATTTTTTGTGCATTGATGAAAATTTGAGTAATCAACCATAAAACATAGTCTTTTTCATAAATAAACTTCTTCTTGGTTTGATATGTATATGGCACATGCATCATATCTATCAAACTATATCTCTATGCTCTAAGGGTTGGTGGCTTCCTACTCTCTCTGATCTATGGTGTGAGGCTAAGGATCTCAGAATGGTAGTTCATGTGCAGCTTTTCAATATACTCATCTCCTGGTTATGCTACTGGGATCTTTGGAGATCTGCCATCAATTTCTCCTCTCTTTATTTACATAGACTCAGCTCTCATTGTACACAGGAAGATATCTACATGTCTTCTGATATCCCTTTGTCCTATTAGGGACTCTCACTCATTAGCTGGTAGTCAGTAGGATATGAATGTATCCTTCAGAACCTCAGATACAAAACTCCTCCACTCCGCTATGCTCGCTGCAAAAATTCAAGATTTTTCTTACAATACTTTTTTCTAGAAACATATTTACTTAAAACATTCTAACCAAATTACAAATGTCATACTTGGATCTCCCTCCTGAGTATCACTGAAGGATCTAGGTGGTGGGGCCATGGAGTGGCTACTCTCTCTTCTCTCACTATGTCTAGGTTTAGGTGGTGGTGTCTCTGTGTGTGCTTGAGGAGGTCATTGTGATCTCAAGTGTGAAATATATATTGCATGATCACTGGTACCTATATTGTTGCCAAGGGGCATCTCCTTTTCCCTCTCCTCTTCTCTCTCCTCTACTCTCTCCTCTTCTCTCTCCTATACTCTCTCCTCCATGGGATCTCCCTCAGGAATGGGCTCCTTCTCATGATCCTCCTCCTCCTCCTCCTCTGATAGATCACCACCCCAGTCCATCCTTTCCAAAATAGTTGGATCACCTGTAGGGTAGTCATCGAGGAAGATAGGATGGATCCCCTCTAAACTCCAATATTTGATAAAATATCTACTAGCACCTAGATAGGATGTTCTAGGGGCTCCCTCTATATCCTCGATCTCATCTATCTCACTGCCTACAATGTCTTCTACTGTAGGTCGGTGTATGGCATCAGATCTCTGATAGTACCTAGTTGGGTATGCATATCAAGGAACTATCCAAGGGACTCCCTGTATCAGACCAAACTATCTCATCACTCTATCATAGTAATATGGCATCACAACATGATTAGTGGGACCTTCTAGCAATTTGTGTCGTTGTGAGTATCTCAACTGATGATGAGTTTCTAGCCACTCTATCATCTGACAGTAAGGTCTCCTTATCACATCCCTACCTGGTACATGGTCAAGGTATACTCTCCAAAAGAGGATATCCCCATACTTCCAGACATCTACTAGCGAATAAGCAAAGGCTCTTGGTGTACTCACATCTATCATCATTGGAACACCCTTTGGTTATGTACATGTGTGGTGCTCAAACAACCAAACCTATAACAAGGTGCATACTGTAAGACTCTCCCGCCAATATCTCACTAGCTGACTCAACTCATGGTAAAGATGGGATACCATGTTGCACCCCCATGAGAAAACAACTCTATCACCCTCCATCCTAAGAACAAGGTTGGTAAATGGTGCTAAGAAAACTGTACCCTTCATGTTAGATACCACAATGAATGAGAGTATACATAGCATCACTTTCCGCACCAAAGGTGTTAGACCTGGTAGTATAGATGATAAGGATATAAGATCTTATCGGGTCCTCATCTATGGTACCCATACCAAAAAATACTCTCCATCTCCCAATACCTCCAGTGGACCCCATGGTCCTCTCAGTTTGATAGGCTTGCCTCCGACCAAAAATTGTAGAATCCTATACACATCCTCCAGCCTAATCGTGATCACCCCCGATGGAAGATGGAAGGAACAAGTATCCTCATCCCACCTCTCTACCATGGAGGAAATAATGGACCAATGGAACCTCATCTATGGTAGGAATTCTACCTAGTATAATCCCACATATCTCAAAAGTTGTATCTCATCTGGTTGTAGCTCATACATACTCTCTTTGATAGTCAATGGTAACCCTCTGAAGGGATGCTCTTAAAGACGGATAGGATCCTATAAGCACAAGAAAAGTATCATATTAGTAATCTATCATCAAAAAAATACTATAACCACTTCAGCTGGTAAAGGTCAACCTTTTTGGGTCAGGGTTGACATCTCTAGGTCAAGGTTGACCTTTCTAGGTCAAGGTCAACCTTTGTAGGTTAGGGTTGGCATTTACACCAAACAGGATAGAACCTTCTAGTAAGGGTTGACTTCAGAAGGTCAAGGTTGACATAACTAGGTCAGGGTAAACCTTTCCTATAAAAACATTAATTTTTCAATCTTAAATATCAAAATAGGAAACTTACATCTGGTATTGGTTTTTCTGTTGGCCAGGCACTCTCTCAGGACCTCCATATGGGTCGCTCAAAATTATCCTCTCTTTGACATATTGTCTGCTTTTCCAACTTCTGCAAATGGTAAGAATGAGAAGGTAAGTATCTCTTTCTCTTATTTATAGCTTCAAATTAGGGTTTTCTTAGGATTTTTCTTAGGGTTTTGTATGAATTTACTTAGGTCAAAAATTTGATTTCTTTATACATGCATTTAGATAGACATTCACTCTCTTCATCATAACTTGAGTTTGGTAGCTTTGTTTTCAGTGCTGTCAAAAGTGTTGGAATCATGATTCAGATACCCAACTTTTTGATTTAAGTTAGGAAGGTTTAGGAACTTCATAAATTATTTAGGAAAAGAATTTTCAATAAACTGCATATTCAGTGTATAGAATTTACCGTATCACCGTGTTTCACCTTTCAAGAAGCAGTAAGCTGAAACATGGGGGGAATAAGGGGATTTATAAACATCTAAAAATCATTGTAGTAAGGATTAGGTGATCTATGGATCTTTCATTAACCTTTTTTTGTAGGTTGCGGATACTAATGGTTTCTTGCAGGATCTCTACATTAAGGACTTGGCTATATCCTTTTAACTTTGTGATTTTTTCTTACTTTAGCTTGTATACTCACGTAGTGTCATATATAAGCTAAAGTGGGGGATAAAAGTATCATATTAAAATGGAAGTAGTTCAATTTTGGTATGTTTAGCACCTTCATTTAGTGTTCTTGCATATTAGATTTGCATTTAGGATGCATTTGTGTTGATTCTTCATGATTAGGTGAAATTAGGGTTAGGATCTTATGGATTCTCTTTGGTGTCCCTCTCCATGAATCTATTTTATAGGAAGGACCTATATTTTTTCCCTCATATACCTCATCATAGCATCTCTAGGCCTCTATGCCTTCTTCCCAATATTCTAGAATGGTCCATCACATTACTAGGTCCCTGACTGACCTCTGAATCTCATAGACACCAATAGGTGACCTGCTTGGAACCTCAAGTCAGGGTTGAGGTCGACCTCGACCTAGGTTTGGGATGAGTTCATCCTTGTCCTAGGTCAAGGGTGAGGTTGATAAAGACCTTTGATAGGTGTTGGTGCTCGCTTTCAATTTCAGAGCTTATCGGGGTTCTAAACTTAAAATAGGTCCCTGGGTTTGGATGCGGAAGTGTTTTCTCCAATATATAATTTAATTCATTCCCTCCTTAGTTGGTGATTTTTATTGAACCATAATTAAAGGTTAAATTTGAATTTGGGTCCCTCCATTACTCTAGAAGGCCTATATTGTGATCTCTATATAAACACTCTCTTTTGCCTTCATTTGGTCATGAAATGAAATTGGGAGATGACATGATGCAATGATGATGCAAAAAAGAAAGAGGATGATCTAGAAGGACCAATCTATAAGGACATTTTGATACATTCAAGAATTTTTGTGGAAAAGCTATTGCAGATCTTCATTGAAGCAAGAAGGTTCTCTTTTCCATTAGATCTACCACGCTCAACATTCAAGCATTCAAAAGGCCATTATCATGGGGTAGCAATTAAAGATTGTGAATTGGTAGGATTACTTTAGCCTTGGGGACTTGGTATGCTTTCTTTATCATATTCAAATCTATGCATTGCTTTCTCATTTCCATGTTATGTTAGGATTATTAATCTAGAAGATTAGATCTTGATATAATATGTTCAAAGACTCTTCTCAAAGAACAAAAACACACACACACACACACACACACACACACACACACACACACACACACATACATTCTATATTTGACTATTCGTGGAGGTGGAGATCACCAAAATGGGGGTTTGACTAAGGAAAAACCCTATATAGCCACTCCAAAACCCTCTTTTTATATATTTGCAGTTGTTTTTTTTGGGAGTTATAGGTACAGGATAGCTGATCTAAGACCAGATTTGGATACCCTTTTTAGTGAACTATCAAGATTTGAAAACAAATTTTCTCTTGAGGCAGCACAGGTTAGGGTCAAGATTATTGGGTCAGGGGTTAGATTAGTGGGTCAAGGTCAACCTTTTTCATAAGACGGTGTCAGAACGGAAAAATATTTCTGGGTTTTGTTCATCTTCATGTTTCCTTTCCAGATCATACTTTAGATTTTCCAAAAATAGAGTACAGACCCTAGAAAAAAACATTCTTCAAATCTTCTATGATATGAGGTAGGTATTTTACTCCTTATTTCTTTACAAGTATTCTCAATTCTTTATCATAATAATTAAGTGTATTAGACTAAAATTAGACTTAAGGTCTTTCTTCATATTCAATTCTTATCACCTAGAGGACCTCATGATCAAACAAATTTTAGATCTTACAGTTAGAAAACTTGATGCTTTTAGTGGGTATTGGTTTCTCTTGGGATGAGTTAAGTAAGTAATTTTATAGGAAGAGTTCCCTTCATAACGGTGAATCAGAAGAATCTCAATACTCCACAATATAATTTTATTCAAGTTTATAATATAGATGAAAAATATTTGATTTGAGTTATAATTTTCATAACATGCAAACAAGATATGTGATGAAATACATGCATTGTGATGGAAAAGTGGTTCTCAAGGTCACCCATAAAAAAGTGACATTTTTTTAAGCATATAACATGGTGAAGAACATAGCTCAAATACATTCAGAATCTCAAAGTCCTATATTAGTGTTGGAAAGCAACTCTTGCTCTAAAAAAAAATCCATTTTAAGATTAAATGTCAGTGTAGTAGGAAAAATAAGGAACAAGAGGTTAATAGTCATAGTTTGTAATTGAGATTCAACAAATTTTTGCCTTGCTTTCATTTATATTGCATTGGATAATGACCCAAAATCTTCCCTATTTACTAATTCTGCGGTCAATTGTGATTCATATTGCCTTGTTTCTATCTTCTTTTTGGCTATCAGCTTGTCAATATGAACATTAACCTCCTCATTTGTTCTTAATCCTAATCCTGCAAATTATATTAGTAGGATGATATGTAAGAGTGAAATCTAGAAGTTGTTTATTTTTTAGTAATTTTATGTTAAGTATTATTTGTTTTTTGATTTTTTGAAGTGACTGCATCCTGAAAATATGGTACCTATTCATGCGATGAGCATAACTTGCATCAAAATAATCACAAATGCAAACTTTAAAAAAAAAAGTGTATAGAATCAAGTGAGGAATAGTAATATGTAATTTGTTTGAAATTTGGTCAAGTATATCAAAATTTATTAAAATAAATGGTAGACATGGGTCTCTTAGGATTGCTAAAGCACTGGTAAAGAAAATTAAAGCTTACTATGCTAATGTTGTCTAAAAATAGTAAACAAAATATGGTTAGAAAGATGAGAAGACATGTGATATAATGATGGTAATTTTAGAGATACCCACTTAATCGGTTTTGAACCTGATGATGATGAAGTCGAGAAATCATCTTGGAAGATAAAAAATGTGTAAAGGGACAAAAATGGAGTGAAAATGAGCTTTCAAGCCTTAGGGTCATTTTCCAATCCTTTTACGAAGCTATAAGGTGTATGGGTTCCTATGTGCTAAATAACCCACATGGGTTATGCAAAAATAAAAGTACCATTTCAAGTTCTACATAACCCGTGTGGGTTATGTAGAACTAAAAGTATCATTTTTAGTTCTCCAAAACCTGCATGGGTTATGAAGAAATAAAAATGTATGCTTCTAAACCTACCATAGACAACACTTATGTATATACTTATAAATATGATCTCTCTGGTTCCTAGTTTGACATAACACTTACAGGTTATCTAGAGCTAAGGCCAAAATATTTATTCCTACATAATGCGTACGGGTTATGTGGAGATGCAAACATTTTATTTAGGTTTACATAACTCCTATAGGTTATGTAGACCTAAGGCCAAAATATTTATTTGTACATAACACGTATGGGTTATGTGGAGATGTAAACATTGTGTTTAGGTTTACATAACCCGTATAGGTTATGAAGAAATCTTAATATTTTACTCCCAACTGCCTAAAAACTATCATTGCAACTTTTTTCAAGGTCTTACTGTTGTTTCACATGTATTTATATAAGATTAAAAGCCAAGTTTTTATTTGTTATGATTTATTTGTCTTGTCTTTTTTTTTTTTTTGAATTAATTCTATCATTCTTACTTTAGATTATAGCATAATGATGCTCATTTTTGTTTTCTTTCTATTTGATTGTGGATTTTCATAATGGTGTTATGTGTAGGATCATCAATATCAAAAATGGGAAAGAAAAAACAAGGAATGAATGAACAAGGAGATGTAGCAAAGGAAAGACATAGGGAGTGTATGAGGAGATTATATGATGTTATGTCATCTAATATACCTATTGAACCTAAAAAACATGCAACAATTCAAATTGATATAATGAATGCGTGATATCAAAATAATCAACATACACCAATTCAAATGCATCCTTTGAATGCACCTAATGAATGCGGGGTAAAAGTACAAACCTATGTCACACTTTTTTAAAGGAAAAGAACCACAACATGCAAACTATTCAACTTTAACAACATAAAAGTAACATTTGTATTTAGAATTTGAGGATGATGTAAACTGATGAAATGTGTACAAATGGATGAAGTTTACGCCTAATATTTTTTAAATTTTTTTGAACAAGAATTAACATAGTTTTTTTGAATTTTTGAAGTCCATTTTTTAATTGTTAAAAACTATTGAAAATCTGGGGTCTAGTTCCCACCAAACAAGTATACGCAAATAATCTATTTTTCCTCTGAATTCAAAAATATGTTATAGATAAAATGTATAGCTAGTGCAGAAAAGAAGAAAGATTAGTTTTTAATGTATATTTTCTCCATTATAACTTTTCAAAGTTGAACTTATCAAAAATCAATAGTTTTTATCTACCACCAAATTTCCCCTATCAAAGCTACACCATTCAGAAAAAAAAATTACATATCCTTGAAGAAGACTCTCTCCTCTAGTGTTAAATATAAATGTTAAATTTTTTTGATATGATTTACTATTTTTTTATTTTTTTGAAGCAACATCTTCTCAAATGTTAAAATACCTACTTGTTGTATTTTAAAATTATAATATATTAGATCTAATCAAAATAGTATAACATATATATGACAATAATCTTGACTCTGAGCTCTACAAAAGGGTATTTTTTATATTTTTCAAAAATATCATTAAAAAGAGTAGGGGCTATTAAAATATCACTTCCTGAAATAATTTTATTTATTTTGTAATTGGACCCAAATTGGTATAAAACATGCATTTATTAGAAATTTCCAATTGGAAAATTTTAACCACTTATCTAGCTTAGCTAAAATGAGTCTAGCTAGGCCATATGTTTGACGAAAATTTATTTTTAATTAGAAATACTCAAATTTAGTTGTGCTGATAAGTGGTCCTGAGACGTAACACAACTTTGTGCTTTTACCTTGCGATGAACATAGACCATTTGAAATTCAAGAAGATACACCAATTAAATTTTATTTGATTAATGCACGTAATGAAAATGAAGAGCATGCACCAATATAAACACCTCCTCGAAAAATTTGCACAAAGCCAAAGTTTCTAATTGACATTGATGAAAATATTATTAATGATATGGAGGATAAAATTTTTGAAAGAACATGTAGAAGAATTGTTATAAGAATATAGAAAAATACTTTGAAAACTTAAATCAAAATAGAAGATGTCAATTAGTTGTTGAAATGATTAAAAATCTGAAATTTAGAGAGACAATGAAAACTTTGATGTTAAGAACATCCAAAAATAATAGTTAAAGTACCATTACAAAAAATCTATTTGATGCATACCAATCCATTGGTTCCAAATCACGTAGTAAAAATGCTAATATTACTCTATGTGTCCTCACATCAACCATAATGGGAAAGAAAATGAAAAAAAAATGTTTTTAATAAGCAAAATAAGAAAGTCATTGAGGACAAGTAGAACAAAATTTTACAATGCCTTAGAGTGGCAAGAGAAAATTGAGGATCCTAAGAATAATTCTCTTTGGGCATTCTAAGGTATACTACTACACAAGGACAAGGTTGTTGTTGATGCATTAATAGAAGTAATTGAAAGTTTTTGGCATGACAACACAAGGCTTTCACCCAACCAAAGAGATGTTTTAAGGAGGTGAACTGGATTTAGAAATCGTGAGGCACATCCAAAAAACTATTTAGATATGACTGAAGCACAATTCTATGAAAATGTATCTTCAAATATTTCCTCAAATTATAATTAGCCAAAGATTTTTTAAGATAAAAAAACCATGTTATATTAAGATTAATCATGCATGTACTACATGTTGTTGCAGGGTCCCTTTTGAATATTTCATGCATTATGATATTTATTTCCATGTATATTATACTTTGCACACTAACAATGTTTTTTAGGAATGTGGTCTACAAGCACCTCCTAAGTCACCAAGAGAATTTATTTCAAGTGTACTATGTAAATGAGATGATGGGTCTGTTTATTATAAGATGATGTGATTGAATGGTTTTTGTCCTACATGTGGTGGTTTGTGTATGTGGTAAATTTGGCCTTGTTAACTCACCATACACCTCAACATAGTCCTTCTTCATCAGATACACACAAGACTGAATATGAGATTATTCATCATGTCTTCCTGCATGATTCGACCTGTTGCCTTCTATCCAGATGAGGTTTTCAAAATTGCTCTTAGAACGAGAATCTCACAACCATGGACCAATCTAGGAATGAAGGATTTATCTTCATGAATGCAATACAATGCAAGATTATTATAAGAAATGGAAGATGTAAGATAATCTAAGACATGATGTTAAATGCAATTATTCTAGAAATTGAAGCTATTCTATTGCAAAATGATATTATTCTATATGAATCTATCAAGAAAATATGACAATAATTTAGTATTCTAACAATGCATATGATTAGGAATTTTCGGCATGGTTTGAATGAGAGATTGAGGGTTCTTTTATAGCCTCAGAGATGATCAGAATAGAAACTTTCGTCTTTGAAATAAAACAGGTAGAAAAGCCAGTTTAAATTAGAAAGCTTTATTTGAAAGAATACAATAAATTGTTCTCTTTTCTTTAACTGTTTTTCTTTCTCTGATTTAATTTAATTTAATTTAATTTTAATTGTTTCCTTTCTCTTTAAAGCACAATTAATTCAAAGATTCTATTTCGGAACATAGATAAGATATTTTGAGAGAATATCTAATTAATTAAATAAATATAACCTCATAAATAGGTTTTTCTCAATTATTTGAATAATTAAATTCAATTATTGAAATAAGGATATTTATTTAATAATTAAATATTATTTAATCCCTTTTCCATGTGTCTTAGCTAAAGTGGGTGAATTTAATTTAATTAAAGTGCTAGGACTTTATTAATTAATTTAATTCAATCATAGGGTTTGTTTAGCCAATAAATATTTGGGAATTAAATATGACGTATGATTAATGTAGATTTAGGATTTTCTACATTTGACACTTAGGTCGAGTAGAGTCAGTCAAAACTCAGAATTGCCTAGTACAATAGGACTTTGATGATTCAGAAGAATGATAAATGCAAAAAAATTGGTTAGGGTTGCAAGATGCCAATTTTGGGGTGTTACATTTTTCCCCTCTTTGAATTGATGTGCAAGCAGTGCATTGATTCAAAGAATAGTCTGATGCTCGAAGCACAGAAGAATAGATTTGAAAATTGATGATGCAAAGATTTCAGAGCCATCTCCAGAATAGAGCTTGACTCTCCGAAGTCTAGGTTAGGTTGCCAAGACTCCGGTCAAGTAGAATTTTTGAGGGTCATCTTCAGAATGAAGCTTGATCCTCAGGGATCCGGGTTAGAATGCCTTGATACCTAAACAGATTGATATCTTTCACAAGACTATCCTCAGAATGAGGCTCAACCTTCAGGAGTCAGGGCTAGATTGCCTCGATACCTATCTAACAAGATAATCAATAGAGATTCTAGGACTATCTCTACAATGAAGCTTAGTCCCCCAATATCTAGGTTAGATTTCCAAGACACTGGTTAGATAAATATCTTTCACAAGACTATCCCAAGAATGAGGCTCAACCTTCAGGAGTCAGGGTTAGAATGCCCCGATACCTGTCTCAAAAGATAGAAAAAATAGAGGTTTTTAGGACTATCTTCAGAATGAAGCTTAGTCCTCCAATATCTAGGTTAGATTGCCCAAACACTAGTTAGATTGACATCTTTCACAAGGCTTTCCCCAAAATGAGGCTTAATCTTTAGGAGTCAATGTTATATTTCCCTGATACCTGTCTCAAAAGATGGTAAATAGCAGTTCAAAATCATCTCCGGAATGGAGCTTGATTATCAGGAGTCAGGGTTAGAATGCCCTGATACTTGTCCCAAAAATAAATTTTTTGAGAGCCATCTCCAGAATGGAGTTTGGTCCTCAAGAATCTAAGTTAGATTGCTCAGATGCTAAATAGATGACAAGATGTAAGGAAAAAAGATACCCTTATTGATTATGGAGTATCTAGTTTTGACTGTGAGGTACGAAAAACTGAACATGCCCCAAGTGATGAGATGCCCCTAGAAATGAGGACTTTTGGAAATAAAATCAGATTGATTGGAATAGATTTAATGATGTAATCATCCTGCCCCCTTAGGAGAAAAATGGAAAGATGACACATCGTAATGATGATGGAGAGCGAAAAATCACAAATAGATGTTGAATCAGCGATCAAGAAGAACTCAAAATAGATTGTGGAAGATTCAGAATCATTTTGGAGCGATTTTGAGGTTGGTTGACCAAGTTTGACTAGGGTTGACTAGAGTTGATCTTTGAGGAAAAAAGTCAAAGATTTCAGAAAATGATGATATGATAAGATTCTAACAAGAAAGTGACACCAGAAATTTGACTGCATAAGTGTCCGATTGTGTCGGTCCCAAAAATTTTAAAATGCAATTTTGAGCTATATAGAAGTGTCAGATTTTGATTTTGATCCCAAAAATGGGTTGAGCATATAGCTAAAGATAGAGAGGGAGGATAAAACACTTGGTCAGCCATGATGAAACCAAGACTCTAAAGAAGAACTCCCCTATGTATGAACCCAGGAGAATGCAAAGAAGAGAACACTGAATTGCTGCCATAATGCAAGTCTAGAATGAAAACGCAATCCTATGCTAGATGCAATATGAAAATACAATTCTATGCTAGATGCAATATGAAAGTGCAATTCTAGGACATGGTTGTGAGACCCATCATAAAATCATCATCATTGAGCATTTTTTTTGGAACATCAAAGTCGATACAACCCTTACTGGTGCCACAATGCAACCATAAGGATATGAATATGACTCTTCATTGGATGAAATGTAGGAAATGAATGTAAGCACTAGGGCACAAAAGCCAAGATGACCTGAACATTATTTCTAGTTAATGTTACAAGAGTACACCATTATCAAGGCATTCAAAGCCAAGATAACCATGAGTGTGATCATGCATAAACAAACATATCAATAACAAATAAAACAATAATAAACAGAGCAATAACAAGCAAGGAGATAGTACCGACCTCACCATGGCATACAAATAAACAAGATAGAGGGATGTGAGGCTATTCCAACTTATTGTGGGAGCTCTTATCACATACACCCTATTTTTTTTATGTTGCCAGATCCTTGGGACTACACCAACAAGTAGTAGACAAAGAAAATATCAATGAAATTCATGAGAATAGAGAGCATACAAAGAAATATTCAAGCGTACCTCAACCAATTTCAAAGTTTTCAAATATATTCATGTTTAGAGGGTGTGAAAAAACACCATTGTGCTTGTGAGTGCATTGTGTTTGATTATTATCGATAGATGTTTATGTTTGAGATATCCAATGTGTGTTGAATAACACAGATGTGTCCAAAGATAGTGTTAAAAACAAATTTTATTATGGTGTTGAAAAACACCAGTTTGTATCATTAGAGAGTTGTCCTTGAGAAGTGACAAGATTAATGAATCGGGTGTAAAGCAAAGATGTGATAAAATGGGGGGCCCATGCCCGCATGTAATGATGACTAACATGATGTATGTTGTGAGGTAAAATTGGATGTGATTTCCCCCAAGCATATGGCACTGAATCAATGACAAGTCAGGAGGGTCTGCAAAGGAACCAGAGTGTCACAAAAGTGACCAAAAGATATGTACAAACTAAAGCAAAGAATCGTCAAGACTGGGTATTGATAGATAGAGTGTGTGAGTATAAATCCAACTGTAATAAATGTGAGCAATCTTGATCAAATAGTGACAGTAGGCAGATGCAGTGAGAACCACTGGTGACTGACGCGACAGAGATGCTCAAATGAAGTGATCATGGTATAAGTGATACATCAGTAGGCAGACGCGGTGAGAACCACTGGTGACTGATGTGAAAAGGATTGTTAAAAGATAAAAGGATAGTTCCCCCTAAATCAGGAGGGTTTCCCTGAGAGTATGACTAGTTTCAATCCATGTAAATTGGTGTCTTGACAGGTAACTGAAAGCATGATGAAAAGAAGGAAAGAAGAAATGTAGCAAAGCAAATGCGTCAAGCCAAGTGGTGCTGTGATAGATATAGCATTGTGGAACAAGAGGCACCTATTTACTAGGTTTTCACCTTCTTGGTAGAAATTCTTTTTTTTTTCTACCATGACGCCTGTTTGCTAGGTTTTCATCAATGGCACGTTTTCTCTTTTTCTCATTTTTTTATATTTTTCAATTTTTTAATTTTTTTTGTATTTTTGGAATATACATTTTTTTTTTGAGATACATCAAAGCGCCTATCGCTATTTTTTCACTAAGATGATCATTTTTTTAGGACATTTTCAAATTTTTAGAATTTTTTCAAGACTTTACTATATACATGAGCATACTGAAGATGTCTCAGCTGTAGAACTACTTCAGATGAAGAGCATTGATGGGCTCTTGTGATGATCTTCTTGAGCCAATTGGATACCCACTGATGCATCTATAGTAGAGATATACAGTATAAGTGGCTTCCCATGAATAAGAGGCATCAAGATAGGTGGGTTAGAAAGATACTGTTTGATTTGTGTGAACCCTTCATCACATTCCTTGTTCCATTGGTAAGTCACACCTTTGTGTAGAGTCTTGGTGAATGGTTGTGACTTGTCCACTATTTGAGAGATAAAATGTTAGATAGACAAAAATTAACCTTGAAGTCCTCTCATTTGTCTGATATTCTTTAGTGGTGGCATTTCCATGATAGCTTCTACTTTTGTAGGATCCACTTCAATACCTTTGGCAGAGATGATATAGCCAAGAAATTTTCCAGATGTTACGCCAAATGCGCATTTCTCAGAATTAAGCCTTAGACTGAATTGTTCCATACAATCTAGTATATGACCTAGATCAACAAGATGTTTTTTTCGATGCATTCTTTTAGCCAAAGTGTCATCCACATAATCTTCCATTGTTTTATGCATCAAGTCATGAAATATGGTTGTAATAGCTCGTTGATATGTAGCACCAACATTTTTGAGTCCAAAGGGCATGACATTCCAACAGAAGGTGCCCCAGATACATGTGAAAGTTGTTTTCTCTTGGTCCTTTGGTGCAATTTTTATCTAGTTGTAGTCAGAGAAACCATCCATTAATGAGTACATTTCATACCTAGCTGTCATATATATGATCATGTCAATATTAGGCAATGGAAAATCATCCTTAGGACATGCCAAATTCAGGTCTCTAAAGTCTGTGCAGACTTGTATAGATTTATCATGTTTGGATACTGGAACAATATTAGAGATCCACTCTACATAATCAATTACTCGGATAAACACTGCCTTAAGAAGTATCTCTAATTTAGCTTTGACAAGTAGAGCCAAATGTGGATGCATTTTGTGAAGCTTCTGCATGATGGGCTTAACACCTGGTGCAATAGAAAAATGGTGCATGATTAGATTAGGGTCTAATCCTAGCATGTCTAAATATTTCCATGCAAATTTTATCTTTTTGCTTCTGAAGAATGTAGTGAATTCCTCTCTCTCTACCTCTGATAGTGATTGTGCCAAGTGAATAATCTGAGGTTCTTCCTCTGTACCCAATTTGATAGGTTGAGTTGGTTCAATAAGCACAGATGACCTCTCCTTGAAATGACTCAGAAGCGCATCAAGTATCTCATCCTCAGGCGTGTCAAAGAGGTTTTCACCCTTGGATATGACTTTTATTTTGACTATTTTAGGCTCTGATACTACCACAATGTGGTTTTCACCATTAGAGTGCCTATTTTTTCTTCTTTTGATTTTGTAACTAAGATACTTGATGTCAGCCTCAGTCATGTTGACACTTTCTTTTCTAGTGGAGGACATTATAGGTTTGACAGCGTGTAGGTAGCAGGCAAGAGCGTAATCATTCTGGAACATAAGGACTTCATTAGATGGGGAGGTAGAGTTCCAGTCTATAAGCTTAGGATGGAGAAGTGAAAGAGGAGTGATGGGTTCAAGTGCATTCATAGTATAATCATCAATGGCATGGACAAGCAAGTCAAGACCCAAAGTGATCTCATCCAAAGGTATAGTCAAATTCCTTTGACTCCTAATGACTGTAGTAGACGACATGTTATTATCTAGGGAGTTAGACTCAAGTGACCCTACACTAGACCGTTTACCTACTTTGAGAAGGTTTTCATATGCATTAGTTGTATCTGTATCTCTATTAGAAGTGGCATATGATAAGCTTTCAAACTCATATTCATGAGAGTCAGTTTCATCATTAGATGTCATATCAAGAATATGAGTGAAATCAACCCTTTGTCCCCAGTTGGGATGAGTTCTACCTAAAACCTCTGCTATGGTCAGATGAGCACCTATTGACCTAGGTACCTCAGTAATGTTTGTAACATCAGCTACCTCTTGTGTAATGAGAAGTGACTAGAAGTCCTAGTCAAACTATTCTTGAAAGTGTGGTGGTGTGTATAAATCACCTTAATGACCAGGATTGAGAGTTTATATTTTTTTCCACTCCTCATAAGTTAATGGAGCAAGTGAAGTGGTGGTATCAGAATTTCTATCAGTGTTTACTGTAATGACATGCAGTATAAAGTTATCTATCTTAGCAAAGAATACTGCCAGGTCTAGAGGAATGGGATAAGGAAAAGTATCCTCATCAGAGCTATCTTCAGATTTTGTAGTTTTAGGTGTTTCTTCAGGTGTTGGTTGTTTATCTTCTCGAGGTACAAACTTGTTTATTCCTAGTTGAAATGTGAGTTTCTGGAAGCCTATACCTGTAGAGTCACAAGTTCTGCAACTAATAGCTTCAAGTAGTGTAATCAAGCCCTTATGATTTGCACCTATGGGACCATTTCCTTTGTAGCTAAAATATTGCATAATAGATAGACCTTTTCCATATTGCTTAGGTTTCATGTCATAAGGAGGAGTTTGTTCAGAATTGTCTTCTCCTTTATAGATCCAAGATTTGATAGCTCTGTTTTCAGCTTCTTCTAATGGTATTGTGGCTTGTACAAAGGTACCACCATACTTTGTTGAAGGAGTAACCGTAGAAGGTTTAGTGCTCTTAGAAGGTCTCCCAAAAGAACAGGGAGACAAAGGAAAAGATGTAATAGATAGCACTAGTTCAATCTGATATCCTCCCATGTCAGTTTCTTTGAGTGTCAAACTCTTTCCCATTTCTTTTAATTTGTTCTCAAGGAGTTTAATAGATTCTCTGTTGGTAGGCACAAGGATGTCAGCAAATTTGGTGAGGGAATTGCAATCATAGCATGTATTAGTAGGTATAGTCACTTCAAATCCTTGGAATGGGAACTTAATGCACTAATGGTATGTGGAAGGGACAAATTGCATTTCATGGATCCATGGCCTTCCTAGTAGAATATTGTATGTCAAAGGAATGTCAAGCACTTGACATATAACATCACGTTCAACAGGACCAAATCTGATTGGAAAAACAACTAACCCCTTGGATTTATGTTATTCCTCATCATAGGCCTTAATAGTAATCTTTTTGCAAGCATCAATGCAATCTTTGCCATAGCCTAACTCAATAAGGAAACTAGCAGAGCAAATATTTAGGCCAGCGTCGTTATCTATGAGAACATGGCAAACACACTTTGGACCAATCATGACTTCAATGTGCAGAGGATTATTATGCGGGTGACTCAAAGAATGGTCATCTTCCTCAAAGAATGAAAAGTAATGTGAGGAGGTCAAGTGACCTACCATGGATTGTAACCAGTCAAGATCAAGAGCTTTTGGGACTTTTTCCTCAGTGAGGGCTTTGTCCAGGATTTCCCTGTGAGCAAGGGAGATTTTTAGGATCTCAAAAATAGTTATTTGAGCATTAGTATGTTGCAATTAATAAAGAATGTTGTAATTGGTAGCATTAGATGAGGAACCCACTTTGGGATTCTTATTAGCAGAGTCAACCTTAGCTTTGTCTGAAGGTTGAGTTGATGTAGATATAGAAGGCTCAGGGCCTTTGAGGATGTTTTTAGTGCGAAATCGAGTGACAACATTAGCACTCTCTTGAGACTATATTTGTTCAAAAAATTGATGTGAAGACCCTCACAAAGTGAAAGGTGTTTTGGACTTGGAAATATCTTCCTTCCCCTTGAGAATGATGACATTACAATATTTAGTATCAACAAATTCAACCATATTAATGACATTGTCATTATTGGTGTATGTATAGTTGACCTTAGCATCAGTATTTTTTCCTTTAGATGATTCACCTTTTCCATGATAAGAAATGGGTCTTTGAAAGCTTGGTGATCAGAATTTTTGTTGTGACCTCCCACAACAATAACCTCACTATCGATGAGATCCTAGATTGTATGCCAAAATTTAAGACAAGTAACTATTTTATGACCTTTGTTTTGGTGAAAATCACAATAAGCATATTCATTCCACCAAGAGGGTCTTGGTTGCAGATCATAAGGTCATGAATTATCCAATGGAGTAAGTAAATGGTTGTCTACAAGAGTCTTGTAAACCACCTCAAGAGGTTCTCCTAAAGGAGTGAACTCACGCTTGGGCCTAGGAGCCCAAGGTTTAGGTCTAGAAAATTGTGAAGTACTCAGTTTGGAATCTGCCACAGCCTATTTAGTGGCTTTGGCCTCTTGCATTGTGGTAGTGAGATTAAAAGAAGCCTTGGAAGGCTTAGGAGTCACATTGTCTACAACACCATCATTCACAACATTTTGGTTCTTGTTGGGAAATTTGGGTTTATCTTTTCTTGAGGAAGAAGACCCTTGTTTTTTTTTCTTGTGCAAGGTCAATTCTCCTTTCTTGATCATAAATGTCTCGATTCTTATAGCTTGTTTGATCATATCATCAAAGGTTAGAGGAACTTGTACCTGTACTTGATACCCAAAGTTGGGGAGAAGATTATCGAGAAAGATGTCCAACTTTTCAGATTCAGGTATCTTGTGAGAATATCATCTATAAAGTTGTCTCCATATTTGGAGAAATGTCAAGAAGGATTCCCCATGATTTTGTTTCAAATTGCAAAGATCTCGGATATGAACCAGATGTTGGATGTTGTGAGAATAATGTTGTAGAAATAAATTGGCAATTTCATCAAAAGTTTTGATGCAAGTTGGTAGTATAGAAAACCATTCCATAGCTGACCCTCCCAAACTACATGGGAAAAGACGCATGAGATAGGTTGTGTCATGTATGAATTCCATGGAGAGAGAACCAAATTATCTCAAATGGTTTTGAGGGTCAGATGTACCCAAGTATTTGTCATATTTCAGAAGTTCCACTCCTTTGGGAAAAGGAGGCATGTGAAGATCTTTGTCAAAAGGGAAAGGAAAGATGCTTTCTAGTGTGAATTGTGTGACAGGTTTTTCTTTCTCTTTCAAGAGTTTAGAGAGTTGCTCTTGCATAGTTTTCATTTCTTTGCGCAAGCAAGAATTTTTAGTTACTTCCTCTTTCTCAAGATGTGTTTCTACAACATAATTGGAAGGTAACTTAGCCCCTTGATTGGCTAGTTCAAGAATGTGTTTTTCTTTCTCCTCAGATAGGAGAATTCCCATCATTCTACATAAATCTTTGTTAGCATGAGCTTGTGCAATCTCTTCTTGAGTGATTTCTACTTCTACATCGTTAGGGGGGTCTCGAGAATGGGACTTACCCCAAGTTTTACAAAGGTAAGTCCTGCTAACCTCACCACCTGATTGGTTAAGATCTCCCATCTTGCCTAAATGCAAGGATTCAATGTGTAAATATTTGGTATGAAAAGATTGAGTGTTCTCTGAATTTGGGTCTTCTTGGAACAAAGGATTTTAAACCCGACTAAGATCCATAGTAAATGACCATTTATTGTAAGGTCAACATACCAGAGAAGGAGATCGAGATGATTCCTCACTAGATGTAGCTGGTAATGGTGTGGAAAGCATAGATTCATCTTGATTGATTGAAGGAAATGTTTTGCCACTTCGAGTTGTGATATTCATAGACAAAGTTTTGAACAAGAGATGTGAACTAGGACCAAACTTGAAACTGTCTCAAAGATTGCATAGAACATGCAAAAAGGTGAATTATCCTTTGTGCAAATCATTGAAGATGAGGCTAGAATAGCCAAGAGATGACTATTGTGACACAAGGCATGATGACACAGATAAAAAGAGATAAAAAAGACATGAGACAAGACCAGTTTAAGAAAGAATCACGTAGTTCTCAACCCAAGAAACCAAGTTTCCGACTGTGTAAAGATGGATGGCAGAAAAATAGACCCATATCAGAGACCAGATTTGATAAAATAATACTTGACTAACAGATTTTAGCTCGCTGTTTTGGACAAAAGACTCCAGTTTTTTGCGTGAATAAATTCTCTTTTGCGTGAAGATTCTCATTGACCCACGTGATACTTTGCAGTATTCGTATGAAGAAATGCTCCAAATTGGCAGAAAAAAGATGACAAACTAATGGCACTATTGCCAAATGTCATGCGATAGTGTACTACATATCACATAAAGATTCTCACTGAACGATGCGAAGATTGGGAAATTTTGCGTGAATCTATGCAAATGTTGAAAAAAAGACATTTACAGAATCAGACTGTTGAGACTAGTTTGCATTTCCCAAGATAAAATCATGCTATTTTCTAAAAGATGGTTCAAGTTTTGGGTTGTTTTGGACATGTTAAAGATTGACAGTTTGTGTGTTTTGATGATAGTTTCGATTGTTCAAATGATACACTCACGCAAAACACATTAAATAGAATGTTTGTAGTACCAGAACAAGAACATCACAATCCTAGGATAGCCAGGACAATATCTATTTAATCCCCACTTGAACCAAAGTTCAGCTACATTTACTCTTAATGGATAACTTAGAATCTTGGAAGCACAGGCTCCTCCTTACATATGCACTCACTTCACAGGCATACCATGATTTGAACACCAAAGGAATTGCTTCCCAAAGGGCTGTTATCTCTACTAAAATCCATAAAAATGTTGGGCATCTTAGTCAGTCTCTAACCTTTTGCACCAATAGATAGAGGGTTTTTAGAAACTAGAACAACAGTTTGTAGTAAGGAAATCCATTTAGGTGGTTGTGATCAAGTCATTTTGCCAAAATAGGGGGGCTCTCCCAATTCATTCAAAGCAAGGCTTTCACCTTAACAATGTTAGGACTTTAACGCACCACTAGGGTACTGGAGGAGATTTTGGTTGCCACAATGAATTCACACCTATCTATTATGATACTAATCACAATTGTATTTTTTGTATACCAGTTTGGAAGGGCTTGGCTTTAGCCTGTTAGCGGTTGGGCATCCACTCTCACCGGCTCTACTAAAGCTCTCGGGAGATAGCCAATCTAGAAGAATCACATGAATTTATCTTACACCCAAGATCCATAAAGGTGAGGGGAGAGGATACGTTCATGTAGTTCTTAGGATTACAATCTAAAAAAAAACTTCAATAATGCAAGACAATGATTCATTTTAAGCACCAACCGAAGTGTGGTTTAACTACCAAAAATAGATATAAGAAGTTTGTGAAAACAAGAAAGGTCTTCAACAAACATCCTCCAATAAACCCATTAGTATTTTGTAATGCCTTTCTTCATATCAGCATCCTACAACAAACATGTCAGAACTTTATGATGACTTTTCTTTATCTCAGCATCCTGCAAACCACTGTTAAGCTGTTTCAAAAGATAAAATTAGAGAAACACAGATGTCAGAAAATAGCAGGTGGTTAGAAAACTGAGGCAATAAGATATAAAAATGAGAGCTTTGGCATTTAATTTCATGCAAATATTTATGCTAGATCACGTGAAGAAGTACTGTAAGCCACGTGAAGAACTAGAAAGTTCGTGCGAGACGTACAGAAAGTTCACGCGAAACTAAAACAAAACTGCATGGAAGTACAGAAAGGATGCAAGAAAATGAAAAAAAATGAAATGAAATGAGGCCAAAATAGAATGTACCTACCCCATGGTGGGTGCTAGAAATGTATGTGGTAAATTTAGCCTTGTTAACTCACCATACACTTCAACATAGTCCTTCTTCATCAGATACACACAAGACTGAATATGAGATTATTCATCCTATCTGCCTGCATGATTCAACCTGTTGCCTTCTATCTAGATGGGGCTTTCAAAATTGCTCTCAGAACGAGAGTCTAACAACCATGGACCAATCTAGGAATGAAGGATTTGTCTTCATGAATGCAATACAATGCAAGATTATTCTAGGAAATGGAAGATGTAAGATAGTCTAAGTGTAATGTCCCCACCAGGGAACCCATAAGGAATCAGGTCTTAAGACCAAAAATTACGACTACCAATTTTTTTTTTGATCATTACATCATTACTACTTCACATTTACATTCATTAAGGTTCCCTTAATGAAATCATTTACAAACATATTTATATTACTTATCCAAATTGAATTTCATTTCCTTTCTTCACTTTCACATTTAGAACTTAAGAGATAGGGTAAGAAAATAACATTTCATTCATAATTATATTCCTTACTTTATATACTAATTCCATTTCTCCATCCTACACATTGAATAACTTATTCATTACGAACTACATTTCAACATTAGCATAATAAACATTTTTTTTTCCTTGCAATAAAGAAGAGATAGAAAAGATCATTCATCATTACATTGTATATTTCCAACTTTGTTCCTTCAAATAATAACCCTTGAAATCAAGCCTAGAACTATCCCTCCCAATTACATTTCTTTTCTTTTTGATTACATCTTTCTAATAATAGATCTCATAATAATAGGTACATAAATGGCCCAAAGGCACTACAACATATCTTTACATCTTTATTTTCAGTAACAATGATAAAAGTATTCATAGAATTTGAACATATCCAAGCCACGAGTCACGAACAGGACCTCAAAATATTTTTTCCACCCAACCATGTGGAACTGATGAGGTTCCACCCCTCGTGCTAGGAGATAGAACCAAGATACTCACAAGGCCCTAATCAGTATAAGGCTCAAAAGATAAAGAAATCCAAGATTCAAAAGAACATAAAATATCACCATACTATAACATAGAGGTCAAGGTACTAGGTTACCACCTAAGTGAGTGTCATCACACAACCTGTATATTGGGACCCTTCCTAGAAACCATGTAACCCCGCTCCCCCTTTTATGAATAGGGATCCATCCTGGCAGTTATCCCCGGTCCCGGTACTCCAATCAGGTCTATGTGGCCATTATTATGTTCTCTTTCATTATGTTTTGAATCCCCCCTTCCCAGGTTAATTATTAAGGTTATCACTTTTTACAAACCCACCCATAGGATCATTTGGAAACCACTTTAGGGTTCCAACACCTATGGTGATTCACTCACTTAATTTTCCTATTCCCTTACCCCATCACAAGCCACAAACACAAAATGACACTTCCAAGACCCGATTCATAGGTTTAAGAGACTCCCTTGTGCACTCAGGCCCTTAGAATGATTCCTAACCATATCCATATACATAACAGGAAACTATTGGAAGAATGTCTAACACAAGACATCTCAAAAGAAATCATAAAAATTTCCACATGCCTAAGCAAAACTTTCCCAAGGTTCATTTATATGTCAGAGGATCCCTCCCGTGCACACAAGCCACTGAGACAAGTCCTAGCCTCAAAAACTAAACTCAAGTATAAGACAAGTGCAAAAACATCATAAATAAATCATATAACCTTAACAAAACAAACAACGAATATACAAAGGTGATACCAACTTCCGCATGCACAAAAACATCATCCATTTATGGAAACCTCATGATCTTGAAATTTGGTTAAGTCTAAATTTTTAGGAAATCACAAAATTAGAAATTGCATCTTAACTCCCATGGATCTGAAACCTATCCCAATCATCTCAGAAGGTACCTAAACCCTTTATACAAGTATAACTTAAAGTATAAGAAATTAAAGTACATAAAATTATACTTGTATAAAGTTAAAATGTTATAATTGTATAAAGTTAAAATTGTATAAAGCTTATATTTCAGTTAATCATACAGTCTGCTTGGTTAACATAGTTTTCTTGGCTCTCACTAGTTTTCTCGGTCACCAGTTACTTGCTTGGTCATTACTAACTTACTCAGTCATCACTAAATCGATGGCCAGAAACTATTAAATACGACTGTCACCTTTGGCTTGCGGGTAAAACTGGGAATTATGGAGACTATGGTTGCCTATATTTCAGTTAATCATATAGTCTACTCGGTTAACACAGTTTGCTCGGCTCACACTAGTTTTCTCGGTCACCACTTACTTGCTCGGTCATTACTAACTTACTCAATCATCACTAAACTGATGTCCAGAAACTACTAAATACGACTATCACCTTTGGCTTGCGGGTAAAACTGGGAATTATGGAAACTATGGTTGCCTAATCTGAGTGTGACCCATTTTAGATAACCCAGTTTCCCTTCAGAAATGGCTCATCAATCCATCCTATCTACCTAATAAATCTGTTCTAGATCTAGGCAAATAAAAGTGGTGCAAAATTAAACATGAAACTGTAGGGTTGAAAACAGAAGCTCTAAATCCTTAAGGAACTCATGGGCTTTCTGGATCAAAATAAAGGAGATACAAGGTAAATACAATGGACCCTACAACCTCTTATGAATGCAGGAAAATTCATTTACATACAACATGGAAAAATATTTAAACATAATCCTAAACTCCAAGTCACTAAAACAAGCACAACATATATATGTATAATATAACCA
>MU224311.1:3746172-3779778 GCA_018584345.1 Thuja plicata | reverse complement strand
ATTATATATGCTCAAATATCTCATAAAATGCTAACTAAATAATAATCATAGTCCATCATAAAACCCAAAGTGTCAAAGAAATAGTCTTGTCTGTCTAACATAGGAAGATTCTAGGGTGGGCATTACACTAAGACATGATGTTATATGCAATTTTTCTAGAAATTGAAGCTATTCTATTGCAAAATGATATTATTCTATATGAATCTACCAAGAAAATATGACAATAATTCAGTATTCTAACAATGCATATGATTAGGAATTTTTGGTAGGGTTTGAATGAGAGACTGAGGGTTCTTTTATAGCCTTAGAGATGATCATAATAGAAAATTTCCTCGTTGAAATAAAATAGATAGAAAAGCCATTTTAAATTAGAAAGCTTTATTTGAAAGAATACAATACATTGTTTTCTCTCTGCCTTAACTATTTTTCTTTCTCTGATTTAATTCTGTTTTATTTTATTTTAATTGTTTCCTTTCTCTTTAAAGTGCAATTAATTCAAAGATTCTATTTATGAACAGAGATAATATTTTTTGAGAGAATATCCAATTAATTAAATAAATATAACCTCATAAATAGTTTTTTCTCAATTATCTGAATAATTAAATTCAATTATTGAAATGAGGATATTTATTTAATAATTAAATATTATTTAATCCCTTTTCCATGTGTCTTAGCTAAAGAGGGTGAATTTAATTTAATTAAAGTGCTAGGACTTTATTAATTAAATTAATTCAATCATAGGGTTTGTTTAGCCAATAAATATTTGGGAATTAAATATGATGTAAGATTAATGTAGATTTAGGATTTTCTACATTTGACACTCAAGTCGAGTAGAGTTAGTCAAAACTCATAATTGCCTAGTACAATAGGACTTTGATGATTCAAAAGAATGACAAATGCAACAAAATTGGTTATGGTTGCAAGATGCCAATTTTGGGGTGTTACAGTTTGTAGTATTTTCAGGGATGCATACATCTAGATAGCACACATGAAATTGGTAAGAAACTAGTTTCTATTATAAAATACAAGTCAGTCGCATATGTTGTTAAAGATGGAAAAGAATTAAAGAGGAGTGAGTTAGTGAAAAATGATATATGCATAGCTGATTTTATGAAGATTTTTCAAGAGAAAATAGTTTGCGATTACATAGGTCATACACATAGAGAAACGTGGTTAGATGAGAAGTTCAAGTTGTCTAAGGACACTTTTCCCCTCAGTACTATTTTCTTTTTCATTGATATTTCTAAGAATTATACACTAAAACCTTAAAATGAAGTGCAACCTATGTATTACCACTCTACACAAATTACAATTCTTATAGATGTAGCATTATTGCATGCACATGATAGTATAGAGGAGGACAAAAATATTATAAGAGAGTATGACTGCTATATTAGTGATGAACATACTCATTCATCGGAGTTTGTGCAAAGATGCTTTACAGTTTTCTATTACAATTGGAGGGAAAGAGATATAAGATACAACCAACACACAATATGGTCATACAATTGTACCACACAATTAAATAATGTAAGGATGTTCTACTGGTTGACTAAGATGCATGTGACAAGCGGTGTGCAACATTTTTGGAATTTCACTAAGGTGGGGCATGTAAAGAGATAGAATGATGGTGTGAGAGCATGTGTGAAAAGAGTTCTAACCAGAGAGGAATTGAAGTACGATGGTCGTGCAATGTTAATATATGGAGAAATAATTGTGCAATGGTATAACTCTATGATGGGACTAGGTAATACAGGTAAGTCTATGGTTTGTAGATATTTTTGGTTAATACATGAAGCTAACCTTGAAAAATATGTAGATTGTTGTACACTTGTAGGATAAAGTGACATGCATTCATTTAGAAGTTCAAATGCAATATCATTAGCTATATACTAGATAGATTGCATGGTTTTATCTTCGTATATGTATTTTTTGTAGGATGAATGTGAATCAAGAGAGTGGGTTGACCAATGGTCTTTAAAACCTTTGCAAACCCTAGATAAATATCAATTTCCTCGAGCACTACAACTGAACCATATTGAAGCATCAATAAATTTTTGCCATGTATCAGACCTAGTTGAACCAGGTAATTTCTCAATTTATTACTTAGGTAAAATAAATTTTAGGCTCAATTTATTAGTGCTTTAAGTTGATTTTGGTATTAAATTATACCCTTCCATTAAATGCAGGTCATGTATATGCAATTATTTTAGACGAGAACAATGAAGAAGTAACATATTAATTTTTCTCTCATTGTATTGAGGCCAAACCAATGACAACTATAGTCATTGATGGAGATGGTATTGAGTACCCAATAGGCTCCATTGTTGTGATAGGGACATGGATTAGAAGTTATTGTTGTTGTTTTGATTTGTATTAAGATCTCCTAAATGGTGTAGGAGCACACCTAACTCAACCCCTAGCTCCTTATTTTTGGCATGTACTGACTCTAGCCAAGTTAGGAGAGTGTGTGTGTGGACCTTATAAGGTCATTTGTTTGTTTACACTAAGATGGATATGACTAGGTCAATCCATGTCTACATAGGTTTCTTAGTTGGTTTCCTTTAGTTGTGTGTGTGTGTGAGGTAGTCTGGAAGCCTCTGCAAATCCAACCAAGGAATCTTGAACCTTTGATAAGCTGCTTAGTTAACACTGATGCTGAGTTAACACCGAGGCCCAGTTAACACTAATGTTGAGTTAATACTGAGGCCAAGTTAACATTGATGCCAAGTTAACACTACCGAGTTAACACAATGATGTCGAGTTAACACTGATGCCAAGTTAACACTGATGCTGAGGTAAGACTGTAGCCAAGTTAACACTGCAACTCAACCAATACTGCAGCTTAGCTTACATTACTTTTGCTTGATAATATTCAGTTGTAACAGCTCGTCAAAAGTGGATCTTGTCTTTTATGGATAGTATTGTTAGTGTAACGGTTCCTGGAGAGATTCTTGCGAATGAGTGGACCATTAGGGTTGTTTCCTATGAGATGATGGTTACTAATAACATCCAAAAGCATTCATTTCATAGATCTAGAGTGTAGAGATTGTAGAATAATAGAAGCTACAGGAAAGTTAGAGATTTGCATATTATTGTATTGTTTTGTTTGTTTCCAGTAATGAGAAGTTGCATACTATGTGTTTAGTGGATATCAAGTTTCTTTGTGATTTATTTTGCATGCAAGTAGATTAGTTACTTTATTTTCTATTTTGCAAGCTATTAGTTCTTCACCCATTCTAGGTTGTGACCATTAATGGCCTCTCAAGATTCCTGAATCCATGGTGAGAATCATGTGTTGGGATGGAACTCGAGAGGAGCCCTTGTACATAGTTTCCTTTTTTTTTTTGGTAGGAGTAGCAACATGTGTGAATCTAGAGATCTTACCCTAGGCGAGCTTGGAAATAGTCTGGCTGGGGAAGAGAATGAGAACAATGTTATGAAAATATTGGTTGAATGAATCTATTTGTGTAGGTTCAACAAGAAGAAGATGAAAAGCATTTCGATGGGGAGTGAGTCTTGAAGAGGAGGTAAATTTGAGAGTGAATTACCTCAGTTTAGGGTTATGAACACCCTAAGAGATCTAGGAAAAATATCTCTGGATAGAGCCAAGCTAGTTTTGTAGCAGCAACAAGACTTTTGTCCACATCAAATTGGTATTAGAGCCCTAAAATATTTGGGTGCATGTTGTTTGGATGTTATCTACAGAAATTTCTGTCAACTCATCCAAGATGGTGACCAACGCGGAACTCACAAAAGATGTGGAAGAGCAAAACGAGGAGAATAGACTCTTAAAGGAATAGTTAGTTGAAATGACGACTAAGTTGGAAGAAGTGCAACTTAGGACTGTAGCAGTTAGTGAACAGATGAGAGAAGCTCATGGAAATGGTAAAGTAGTGGTAGAGGAAGACATTATTCTAGAGCTAGACTCTGTGCTTCAAGAAGAGCCATTATTGAAAGCATTGAAGGCAATGAGTGGTAAGTCCTTAGAAGGTGTGCCTCTATTTAGTGGCAAGATGGAACCAGAATTAATCATGGAATGGATAGAAGGTCTTGAAAATCACTTTGACTATGATAATGTGACTGAAGCTCAGAAAGTAAGAATAGCCAAGACAAGGTTGAGAGGAACTGCTCTCACTTTATGGAAATTTGTCCAAGATGAGAGGGAAAAAGAAGGAAAGAATCCCATAACTAGTTGGAAAGGTATGGTGGCCAAGATGAAGGAAAATTACCTTCCTAAGGATTATGAAGTGTAGTTGCACAAAAAGAGATAGAATCTGAGACAAAAAGATTTAGAAGTCAGTTCCTACACCGAAGAATTTCACAAACTAGGCTTAAGGTCGCATGCGATGGAAGAAGAAAGACTGAAAGTGGCTAGGTAATTAAATGGTCTCAAGTGGAGTATCCAAGAGGAAATTAGTCTCTTAAACCCCAAGACTATACACCAATGTTACCAGCTAGCCCTCAAAGTGGAGGAAAAATTCAAGAAGAAGCAAGATTCAAATATCAGAGGAAGAGGGAGAAACAACAGAGGTCATAGAGGAGGATATGGAGGAAGAAATCGGAGTGAGTCCAAACTCACTAAGAAACAAGGAGAATCGAATGACACAAGAGGTGGTTATAACTATGGAAGAGGTTCACATAGTAGTTTAAGAGGAAGAACTAATAACCAAGGAAGAGGATCTTATTTCTCTTTAATGAAGTGTTACAACTGTCAGCAATTTGGACACACTGCATATCAGTTTCCTAAAAAAGGTTCTACTTCACAAGGAGGTGGGAAAAGAGTTAACTATGTCCAAGAAGAATCAAGTTGCAGCAACAAGCCATCTGAGGTACCATTATAATCAGAAGAAGGTGAGAACCTCATGATAAGGAGGACCTTAATCAGAGATCCAAGCAAAGAAGAACCAAGCCAAAGGAGAGCACTCTTTAGAGTGAAGTGCAAGATTATAGGAAAGGTTTGTAGAGTCATTATTGATTTGGGCTCAACTGATAATATCATTAGTGAAGAGGCAGTTAGCAAGTTAAATTTGAAAAGGATTCCACATGAAAATCCATACAAGGTTACATGGCTCAACAAAGGATAACATGTGTTTGTACGAGAACAAGCATGGGTAGAATTTACCATTGGAAAGTATAAAGATAGGGTTCTATGTGACATTATTCCCATGGATGCATGCCACCTTCTACTTGGAAGGCCATGGCAATTTGATAGCCAAGCTAGACACAATGGAACCAAGAATTCATACTCATTCAAGAAAGATGGAGTGACTTTCAAAATTCAGTCACTAATAGAAGAAAGAGAGGTGAAAACATCAAGTCCAAATGTGCTCATGTTTGGTTAGAAGGAGTTCTTGAAGACTCTAGAAGAAGGAGAAGGAGTTGGTTTTTCTTTAGTATTGAAGCCAAAAGATGAAGTTGCTGTCAAGAAATCAGAGATACCAAATGAGGTAAAAGAAATACTTGAAGAGTATAGGGATATTGTGAATGATGGCCAGCCCACTCCCCTACCCCCTAAGAGACTTGTTAGCCACAAGATTGACTTCATACCAGGAGCTACCTTACCCAACAAAGCTGCCTATAAGATGACCCCTCAACAGAATGAGGAAATAGCCAAGCAAATTAGAGGGTTATTAGACCAAGGCCTAATTAGAAAGAGCATAAGCCCATGCGCAGTCCCTACTATTTTAGCACCTAAGAAAGGAGGAGCTTGGAGACTTTGTACTGATTCTAGAGCCATAAATAGAATCACCATTAGGTCTAGGTTTCCAATACCTAGAATTGAAGACCTAATGGATTGTTTAGGGGAGGCAAAGTACTTCAGAAAATTGATCTCAAGAGTGGTTACCACCAAATTAGAATTAATGAAGGGGATGAATGGAAGACAGCCTTCAAAACTATAGAAGGTTTGTATGAATGGATTGTAATTCCATTTGGTTTATCGAATGCTCCCTCAACTTTTATGAGGCTAATGAATGAGGTATTGGTAGAATGCATTGGTAAATTTGTTGTTGTCTACCTAGATGACATTTTAGTTTTCAGCAGAACTAAGGAGGAGCATATTAGGCATTTGAAATTTTTTTTCAATAAATTGCATGATGAAAAGCTAATGATCAATTTGGAGAAATGTGACTTCATGAAGTAGGAGCTTGTATATCTTAGATTTGTTTTGTCACAGGGTAACCTAAAAATGGACCAAGAAAAGGTGGATGCCATTCTAAGTTGGCCTACTCCCAAGGCTGCCACTGAGGTGAGAAGTTTCCATGGTTTAGCTCAGTATTACAAAAATTTCATTAGACATTTTGGTTAGATTTGTGCACCTATGTTAGACACCATTAGAGGTGGGATGAAGACAAAGTTTCAATGGACACCATAAGCTGAGAAAGGGTTTGAAACACTAAAGGAGAAGATAGTAGAGTTTCCTACTCTAGTTCTTCCAAGCTTTGATAAAAAATTTACAGTAGAATGTGATGCAAGTAATGTGGCCATTGGGGCTGTCATAAGCTAAGAAGGAAGAATAGTAGCTTTCCATAGTGAGAAGATAAATGATGCAAAGAAGAAGTAATCTTCTTATGAATTAAAGTTGTATGCTCTAGTCCAAGCACTCAAGAAGTGGAGGCACTACTTTCTGCCAAAGGAGTTCATAGTATATACTAATAACCAAGCTCTCAGCTTCCTTAACTCTCAAGAAAAACTTAGCGACAAACACATGAAGTGGGTGGAGTATGTACAAGCTTACACTTTCAATATCAAGCATAAAAAGGGAGTACATAATAAGGTTGTTGATGCATTGAGTAGAAGGCTTCTCACAATCCAAGAATTTTAGCTACAAAGAATAGGTATTGATAGCTTCAAAGACCTATATGCTGAAGATGAAGATTCTGCCCAAATCTACAAGGTATGCAAAGAGTTTAAAAACAAATTTCATGGTGAGTTTTCTGAATATACCTTGTAGAATGATTTATTGTTTAAAGGAGGTCAAATTTGTGTTCCTAAAGGGTCTATGAGAGAGAATTTGATTTAGGAAAAGCATAATGGAGCACTTAGTGGTCATTTTGGAGTCTGTAAGACTCAAGAGCTAGTCACTAGGTTCTATTTTTGGCCTAGAATGAATAAAGATGTTAGACAGTATGTTGAGACCTATGTAGTGTGTCAAAAAGAAAAAGGCACATCTTCTAATGTAGGTCTTTATCATCCACTTCCAATCCCAACCAGATGATGGGAATGCATAAGCATGGATTTTGTAGTTGGTTTTCCAAGAACAAGGCAGGGATATGACAATATTTTTGTTGTAGTGGACAAATTTAGTAAGATGGCACATTTTATACCTTACAAGACTATTCATGATGCTTGTAACATTGCTCAGTTGTTTTTTAGTTGAGTGGTGAGGATACATGGACTCCCACTCTGTATTGTTTCAGATAGAGACAACAAATTCATGAGCCATTTTTGGAAGACTTTATGGCAAAAGATGGGCACTAACTTGTCTTTTGGATCTGCAAATCATCCACAAATAGACAACCAAATAGAGGTGGTTAATAGAATTCTTGGTAACTTGTTGAGATTCCTCACAAAGGAGTATGGTTAAGCATGGGACCAACTCATTGGACAAGCTGAATATGCATACAATGATACAGTGAATAGATCAATTGGTAAGAGTCCTTTTGAAATTATTTATGGTTTTCACCCAAGAGGGATTTTTGAAATTAGAGAATTGAAGGAAGGAATGCATGGTAGTGGATATGTTGAGGATTTTTCTCATTCCATGAGAGAAGTGCATGAAAGTGTGAGAAAGAACTTGATTGAGAATGTTGAAAAGGTAAAGAAAAAGGTGGATGCAACAAAGAGGGATGTTCAGTATCAGATTGGAGACTTTGTGATGGTACACTTGAACAAACATAGACTACAAAAATGTGTTCCTCATAAGCTGTAGATGAAGAGGCTAGGTCCATGTAAGATACTTGCAAATTATGGAAACAATGCATACAAGGTGCAGCTTCCTGAAGACATTGGGTTGTCACCAATTTTCAACATTGCAGATTTGATAGCATACAAAGGACCAATTAAAGATGCTAATAAAAACCTTCAAGAGGTAATAAAAGAGGTAAAAGATCTAAAATTAACCCCTACTCCATCTATGACAGCTGAAAAGATACTAGACTCAAGGGTCTATAAGAAGACTAGGAGCAGATGCTATATGGAGCACCTTGTCAAATAGCATGGAAAAGAAGATGTTGATGTGACTTGGATCATAGAAACATACTTTAAGAGGTTGGGCATTGATCCAAACATGCTCAATCCAAGGATGGATTAACCTTTCTTTTGTCTGGGGGAGTATTGTGAAGGAGCACACCCAACTCAACCCCTAGCTCCTTATTTCTGGCATGTACTGACTCTAGCCAACTCAGGAGAGTGTGTGTGTGGACCTTAGAAGGTCATTTGTTTATTTTCCCTGAGATGGATATGACTAGGTCAATCCATGTTTAGATAGGTTGCTTAGTTGGTTTCCTTTAGTTGTGTGTGTGTGTGAGGTAGTCTAGAAGCCTCTAGAAATCCAACCAAGGCATCTTGAATGTTTGATAAGCTGCTTAGTTAACACTAATGCCAAGTTAACACTGAGGCCAAGTTAATAATAATGTTGAGTTAACACTAAAGTTGAGTTAACACTGATGCCGACTTAACACTGTCGAGTTAACACACTGATGCCAAGTTAACACTAATTCTGAGTTAACACTGTAGCTCAGCTTACATTACTGTTTATCAGCAATATTTAGTTGTAACGGCCCATGAAAAGTGGATCTTGTCTTTTATGGATAGTATGGTTAGTGTAATAGTTCTTGGAGAGATTCTTGCAAATGAGTGGACCATTAGGGTTGTTTCCTATGAGATGATGGTTACTAATAACATCCAAAAGCATTCATTTCATAGATCTAGAGGGTAGAGATTGTAGAAGAAGAGAAGCTACAGGAAAGTTAGAGATTTGCAGATTATTGTACTATTTTTTTTGTTTCCAATAATGAGAAGTTGCAGACTGTGTGTTTAGTGGATATCAAGTTTCTTTGTGGTTTCTTTTGCATGCAAGTAGATTAGTTACTTTATTTTCTATTTTTCAAGCTATTAGTTCTTCACCCATTCTGGGTTGCGACCTTTAATGGCCCCTCAAGATTCTTCAATCCATGGTGAGAAGCATGCGTTGGGATGGAACTCGAGAGGAGCCCTTGTACATAGTTTCCTTTTTGTTTTTGGTAGGAGTAGCAACAGGTGTGAATCTAGAGATCTTACCCTAGGTGAGCTTGGAAATAGTCTGTCTGGGGTAGAGAATTAGAACAATGTTATGAAAACATTGGTTGAATGAATCTATTTGTGTAGGTTCACCAAGAAGAAGATGAAAAGAATTTCAATGGGGACTGAGTCTTGAAGAGGAGGTAAAGTTGAGAGTGACTTACCTTAGTTTAGAGTTGTGAACACCCTAAGAGATCTAGGAAAAGGATCTCCAAATAGAACCAAGTTGGTTCTATAGCAGCAACAAGACTTCTATCCACATCATTAAACTCATATTATTACACTTTGCATTGATTTTGGCATTAAATTATCCTTCTACAAAATGCAGGTACCCTATCAAAAATTATAATCACTGGTTGTTTGACTTTGAGACACAAACATAATCCGCATTACTCTAACCTTGTTGTTGCAACAAATATTCAATTAATTAAATATCATGGTAGAACTCTTAACAAGAATTTGTGGAAAGTTTGTGAATCTAACCACAAGGCAATAATTGACACAATAAGGGTCTGATTTTATCCAGAAGGTCTACTTGATTGATTTTTGGTCATGTAGAAGAATAATTATACAATATGCTAGAATAATTTTGATAATTTTGTATATATCTTTTGTGAAATGTTGTAACTTCATTTTTTTGGAGGTGCTCTATGTACATATTTAGAGGCCAATTTTTCTATATAGAAATAGAAATGAGCTATAATGTGCATATTTAGATGCCAAATTTTGTTTATATAAATGGTTATGAGTTTTCATGTGCATAGTAGATGCCAATATTTGTATGTAAAAGTATCTATAGGGCTGATGTTCAAATATTGAGAGGACAAATTATGTATATTGTACTGTGTACCATTTGATTATAAATATATGTTACTTTTTTTTTCATTACATTTGTATATCCTCATGTGTACCATTTGATTATAAATACATATAGAATTTTGTATCATTACATGTATGGATTTTTTATCATACCATTCATGATGTAATAAAATGCAAAAAATGGTTAATTGTTATGTAATAAAGTGCAAAAAATGTTAATTATGTATCCTACCTTAGATTATAGATGTTGAATTTCATATGCAAGGTGTTTGAGTGATTGATCTTTCAAACTATTCATTGTGGCCTCAAACCGTGTGCGCTATTAGCTCAGGTAGGCCTCAGAAACCTTATTTTTCCCACTCAGTCACTCAAATGTTGGGAACCATGCTAGACTGAAGTGTCCCTAAGGTGCACTAACCACCATTGGGAAGTGATCTTTCAAGGCCCACATCTGGGAGCTAATGTGATGTGTCAACAAACCGTCAGGTGTTGTGAGACCATACTACGGAGGCCTACAATAACCTATCACAATTTTGGGAGATTCAAATTCATTTTAATTTTGCAACCCAATCTCAGTTTATGTCAAAATTTACAGTGTGACTCAATTGAAATGAGAAACACTATGTATCTCTCAAACTATCCCATTAGCTATGGTTTCCAAGGTAAACCCTAGGAACAACCTTGGTTCACCCACGTAGTTGCTCAAACATTGGGTACCACATCATACTGAAGTGTCTATAAGGATCACTAAGCACCATTGTACAATGATCTTTCAAGGCCCATATCTTGGAGCTAATGTGAGCTATCGTAAACTATGGTATAGAGTCTGATAATACCCTATCTGGGTTTTGGTAAATTCAACTTCACTTTAATTTGGCAACGCAATCTTAATTTATGTTGTTAACTATGTGAAATGTCACCCTAACTCAGTCATTAGGGAACAATAAAACTTCATGGAAACAATGGAAACCTTCTTGAGTTTTGGGTGCCATTGATTAGGAAGAAATCCCTAAATTCTAGGTCGGTATGTATTGAATTTTGTATATCACCTATAACTAATTCTCTAGTTGGGAAAAGGGTAAAATGATAACTTGAAAATTGATTGAAAAGTGAATAAATTAAAAATAGGGTGATACACCAAACTGATTTCATACTAATCATAATTCAAAATAGGGATCAACATGACATGTAATACTGAGACTTGAAAGGGACATTTAATCTTCAACGTACAGGTTGACATAATTATCTCATGATTATGGTTTTCACCTCAAATAACTACCTGCAAACAGACATACAATCTCTGTGAATAGGTTATATTTTAATAGCTACAAAATAAATTAGATCAATTAACTAACTCTTCTGTAAAACACGTCACACTAAATTTAGAAAGGAAGAATAGGATCAAATCCCAAAACTCAAAAAAAACATGGATGATTTGAAACTTGCTTTATTTATTCAAAAACCTATGGTGGTTACATATCATGATGCAAAAACATGTCAAGGAACAAAGACATTCACTTTACACTATTCTACACCAAAACTCAACCCCTCTGCATGGATATGAAATCCATATATATACCCTAAGTGACCACCTCAAGACAAATTTGAAATTGAGCTCTCCCTCCAAAATCATCCTCCAATCAAGCTAAAACCCTAAATATTAGGAATAAAACATGCCTTGGTTTATGCCTCATTTTTGACATTCAAAATACATCTTTTTGGCTCATCTAAACTAACATATATGATGTCCCCTAAAATAATATGCCAAAAAAATATTCTAAACCAATGTCTCTTAGCCTACAATAAGGTCAATATGACCGAAATGATATACATGAGTTACATCTCTTTGGTAGTCCTGGCATACTACTATCGTGCCACTTGGAATGAGAATCCCAAGGCTCCACTATCGCTCACTATAATATTGAAGGACATTCACTACCATGTACTCTACAGACTTATAAACTTATCAAGTTCTATATTTTTTTTCTTTGGTTATTGAAGCCTCTCGAAAATTTAGGAAACAAAACTAAGGGTTTGAAACCCTAACAGTATGGTGATGAACACTATGATTGTGGCAGTGATTTGAGATTTCTGCTTGGTGCATTGAGGCTCAGACTATTGAACTCAAGGTTTTCATTGTTGACCTAGAGCTCAGGTTGTTTAATTGGAGCTTCTTTGTTGACCTGGGCTCGACTTTAACACCTTCATCGGCACTAGTTTAATATTTCAAACATATTGAGCTTTAACTCTCAGATAAGTCAAAATTTTCTTTTCTCTTGACTTTTGAAAATGTTGTTGAATGTCATGTTGTTTAGTTTTTACTTCTTCATAACACATGGAAATGGTTTTGGGGTTTCTTTCTTGTGTCTTTTCAACCAACCTCTGTTTGAACACTTTATTTCACTATAGTTTGTTGACACCCAGGAAATATTGATTAGATGTTTGTCACAATGTCTGAAGTTGTTATTTGTCTGTGTTTTCTCTTTCTATGATACTGGAAATCATGTACATCACTATTTAATGGCCCGACCTAAGCACAAACCCTCTTTAAGAAAGAAATAATGTTTGTGGACTTTGAGCACAGGTTCATGACAATCCACATGCATGACTATATCAAGCTGGCCGAGAACTGAAATGCATCTTTTTTGTGTTGTTTACTCTTCAAAAGCACTATCATTTTCTATTTTCTATTCATGCTACTCATGGCTCTTGAAAAATATTTTTTTCTATGTACTACCTTCTTAAATCAAATCTTACAAAAAATTCAAAACATTGAGGGTAAATTGTAACATTTTAAACTCTAAACTATACATTAAGACTTCACATATAGGAAAGCTCATAGTTATATGGATCATATGGATCTTGTCATGATCTCAGTTTTATATCTTAGAGCTTAGCACCTTCAAGGAACTTTGATGCTAGAATAATTAGTGTCCATCATAGATATGTTGTTGCTACTATTATTAGTATCATTCTTGCACATTTATCTGAGTATTAGTGGTCTTTAAACACCTAATGATTTGTATTAGAAGAGTTGTGTTTCTCCTAGAAGTTATAAATGAATGTATTCATTAGTTCCTAGTATCAATATGCTGACACATTATAGCAATTTATTTCTTCTTATGAGACCTCTCAGCCTCTATTACAGCACAATCCTTGATAAAACTATAGCTATTATCCAACCTTTTATGCTTTATAGCTAATCAATATGATTCACCATTAATGATTTTGTCCTTTTATTGCACTCCTCTTTTTGTAATTGTAGCATTCTATCTATGATCTCCTTTGACTTAATCAAACTGCAAGTAGGATCCTTTTAAATATTTCAAGATTTGATGTACTCATTGCATTTGCATAGTAAGGATGTGATAACAGTATAGAATTCACATGCTTTCCTTCAATTGAGCTTTGAATATTATTGCATAAGAACACTACTAATATTAGTGATATAGATGCATTGTTATTGATCCACCAATTTCTATAGCTAAATGTTATGAACTGCATTTCTTTCTTTTCTGCATTTGATGCTCTATTATGAGTTCATGGTATTCTTCTGACATGATGTTTTCTATGAAGTTTGAGCATGGTCTTGTGACATTCACTATAGTTTCTTGTTCTCTCTATTGTTGGTGAATTCATAATCCATCAGTCTTTGTATCTTGAATGTACTTCTCTATTTATTTTGTTCAACAATAACCCTTGGAAGCTAAAAAATTATTAAACATAACCAATTTGACATATTTTATGTCAAAATATCATGTGTCATGAATAAATATTCATGAATGAACTTTTTTTGGTTGATTGTGTTTATAAGCTTGCAATTCTACCTTGCTTTTCTGAAAAAGGTTTCTAAAGCTACAAAGATCTAATTCCCTTTAATTCAGATTTTTGTTTTGTAAAACAACAATTCTTTACATAATGCAGGAAGATAACCATAGATAGTAAAAGGTTTCATAGAGATATGCCCCTTTGATACTACTATTTAGTTAGTGTAGATGTATATTTTTCCCTTGCATTAATGTTATTGGCAAATGTGCAACTCTGAAAGTATGATTGTTGTATGATGTTTTTCAGGTTTTCATGCATTTCTTAGATCCACTTTGGATTTAACCCCTATATTTTTTCAATGATGCAGGATACAAGACCTGATGAAGACCTAGGATGTAAGACACATGAGATAGAATCTAAGGATATGAAGACTCAAGAAGATGTAGACAACCAAACCAAGAATGGAAATGACACCTAAAGGCAATGCATGGACTCCTCTTCCTCATATATCTATCATTCTTTCATTTTGCATATGTTCATATAAGCTCCAATATAAAAAATGTAACATGAAAAGAATATTCTTTATCACATTTAGTTTGAATTCACAATCTAATGATCAAGTATGAATTGTAAATTTGAAAAATGATCAATACTTAGAGTACAATAAATATGATGATATGAATGCAATAAAAATGTATCTCCATTTACATTATCTGAATACTAATGTTTAGAGAATGTTTATGCAATATTTAGGTTTTTTTTTTGTTATGTTTCTGCATACACAAAATTAGGATAACAATTCTAGCAACTTCTGGTGGATGTCTGCCTGCTAGACATGAAACTATGGACCTTATTCATGGGTAAATTGAGTCTAAAACCATAATAGACCATATGAAAGATTTATTTGAAATTAATATTCAACTAAACTAAAGACTCATTCAACCTAACAACTTACTCTCTGCCTGAAGGCACTTTATTGAAACTAAAACCTAAAGAAACCTAGTGCTTGATAGCACTTATTGAAATGAAACTTTTTCTTGAGAAAGCACTAACCCTCAAATTAAAGCTTTAGGAAGATCCCATTAACTGCGATAGGTAATATCTCTCTATCTCTGGTTGATAGTTGAACAACATTTTTCTCTTTACATTCAGTGATGACAAATGGGCCTATCCAAAAGTTATCAATATTATCATGCTTCCCTAGTCTAGTTTTTAGCACATCCCATTTAAGATCTAGATTACCCTGTTTGAATTCTCTTGGTGTAGCCTTCTTACCAAAATACTTGTTAGTTTGAATATGTCTTAACTCTATTTTTTTTAATTCTCTGATCCTTTCTTCTTCTAGGTGCAATAGCTCAACAAACCTTAGTTTAAGAGAATCTTCTTCTTCAGACAACATCATTGATAAACTAGCGGTAGGGATGGAAACTCAGTTGAAATTGGTAACCTAGCTTCCCTACTATATACTAGTACATAGGGTAAGCTACCAATGATCTTCTTTGGTGTAATTCTCTCCAACCATAGGGCTTCCTTGAGCTTGGAATGCCAGTCTCTTTTGTTCTCATGTAAATTCCTCTTGATAATCCTAATCAAGTTTTTATTAGTAGACTCATGAAGTCCATTATCCTGAGGGTAATAGTTAGATGATGTATTCAAATTGATCCTATTTTTTACAGCTCATTCTAATATTCTAGAACCAACAAAATCCAATGCATTGTCTGAAATGATTGATTGAGGAACCCCAAACCTGGTTATAATGTCTTCATACAAGTCGAGAACAATAGATCCAGGTGATTCCTTCAATGAAAATGCTTCGGTCCACATCGTAAAATAGGCTATAGCAGTCAAAATCCATTTGTGACCTAATCTAGAATTAGTATTAATATGACCTATGAAGTCTACTCCCCACTTGATGAATGGTTTTTCAACAAAAATAGGCTTCAATGGGAATGTTGTTAGCTTTTTTTTTCCAGCAAAAAGAACACATTTTTGACACTTTATTGCCCAAGAATGGGCATCCTTAAATAAATCAGGCCAGTAATATCCTACTTTCAAGATTTTCCAAGCTATAGTCTTAGGGTTAAAGTGCCCTCCACATGATCCATCATGAAATTCAGATAATATTTTGTTTTGATCAGCAACATCAATACATTTTAGCATCATTCCAAAAAAATCTTTCCTATAAAGCATTCCATTAATTAAAACATACAGAACAAATTGTAATCTTAAATACCTCCTCTTGGCCTTATCAAGATCAGGTGGACATTGTCAAGTTTGTAAAAATCTTCTCATATAAGTCAACCAAGTTGCTGGTTGTTTATCAGGTACAAGATATCTTTAAGTAAGACAAATTCATCATTGCTTTCAGCATCTCCTTCCTTTTCTTCCATTTTTGAACACAAACCCTTGCGTCTAACTAGCTTATTTACTTGGATATGCACATCATATTCCATAACTCTGGTAATCCATCTCTCTCTTTTCTCATTCACATATTTGTTTAATAGGAACTCTTTTATGATATGATGAGCTACCATAAAATGAAAATTTTTTCTAACAACCAAGTGTTAAAATTTTTCAAAGATTTGATAATACCAGGTACATGTTTTTCGAAAAATTTATACCTTTGTTCATACTCATCCATCCCTTTGCTGAAAAAGGCAACCGACTATTCTAGATTGTCATCATTCTTTTACACTAACATAGCTAAAACAGTGTCATATCCTCCATAAGCATATAAGATGAAATCTTTAGAAAAATCAGGTCTAGCTAATGTAGGAACTGATGATAAAGCCCATTTAATTTGTTCAAAAATTAATTTTCTCTCTTTAGTCCAGCTGAAAGGCACATTTTTCTTCAGGATTGTAGTTAAGGGTTTTAACAAATTGGCAATGTTTGGAATAAAGTGTCTAACAAAGTTTATTTTTCCAATAAAGCTTTGCAATCCTTTCTTGTGTTTTGGAAGAGATAAATCAAAATTGCATGGATTCTTTTAGGATCTATGGTTGTAGCTTCTTTTGGAACTTGATATCCTAAACATTTACCCTCATGGATTGCAAAAACTAATTTTTAAGGATTGAGAGAGATTCCAAAATCTCTGCATCTCTTAGGCACCTTCCTTAAATGGCCTATATGTTGATCTACAATCTTGTTGTAAGTAGTGACATCATCAAGATAAAGTAAGACAAATTTATACATAAAATTTTTAAAGCCATGTCCATTGCTTTCTGAAATGTAGCACCTACATTGATAAACCAAATGGCATTATTTTCTATTCCATTGTTCCCCATTTAGTAGTGAAAGCTATTTTAAATTTATCATCCCTTTTTACTAACACCTAATTGTAACCAGAATAACCATCTAGAAGTGAAAACCTTTCAGATCCAGAAACATAGTGCAATATTTGTTCCATTGATGGAAGAGGGTGTATATGTTTCAAAGATGCCCTCTAAAGGTCTCTAAAATCCACACATAATCTAATCTCTCCATTATTCTTCCTTATAGGAACTAAATTTGAAACCCAAGAGGTATGTTTAATTGGAAATATTATACCACTATCAAGAATTTTATTGAGCTCTTTAAGCATTAGGGGCTCTAAATTGGGGTTAATTGGCCTTTTTCTTTGCCTGATTTGCCTGGAATTGGGCTCTAATTCAATAGTGCACTGGGTCAATTCAGTGTAAAACCCTTTTAAATCAGCATAATCCCAAGCAAAAGCATCATTGAATTCTTTAAATAAAGCAATAAGAAGCTCTTCATCTTGAGGAGAGTTGACTTTAGCAACCTTTAGAAATTTATCACTGAATATCTCCAACTCCTCATAATGACCTTCTTTAATGAGCATGTTGTTTTTTTTCCTCTTGAATGATCATCAGAATTGAAGATGGATTCCAAACTAACCAATCCTTTAGGAAGTTTATTTGACTTCAATTGTATAATCTGGTCTCCAAACTATTGTTCCACTTTGTTGTCTTTAGGAGATGAAAAGAGATCTGCTTCTGCCATAAAGTTTAAAATATTCTCATTAGTGTTAAAAACTTTCCAGCTAACATTGTTATCTGAAATGGATGACCTTACCACAATATTAATGTGAGATTGATCAGTCATTACACCTTTATTTTAAGGAATTGTGTCTTGAGTACCAATAGGAGCTAACCTATCAACATGTTAATTTTTACTTCTATGTACAAAGATCAGGTTGAATGCATCAAAATCATCTAAAATATCTAACACTCTACCCTTATATAGTTTTAGAAGATCATTTTTTATAGCATGCAAACCTCTCATCTGATTAACCACCAATTCAATATCTCCAAAGGCCCTCAAACATGTGACATTCCTTTTCCTTTCCCACTCTAAGACATATATCAAACCTTCATATTCAACCACATTAATAGAACAAGAAAAAGATAACCTGAAGGTAGCATAATATTTGTAACCATCAGGAGACACAAGCATAACCCTTTTGCCAACTCCATTCTTGTTTCTAGATCCATAAAAATACAAGTCCCAAACCTAATTAGATTGCTCTGAATCAGTATCATGGCCTTTAACAAGTTTTACATATCAAGATTAGGTTCAGATATTATATAATTACCAAAACAATCATTAAAACTAACATTTTCTTGATTAAAAGAATTCTTAGTTTCCCACTCATCCAACAATATATCAGGAATTCCCTCTATTTGAGTGTTAAAGGTTGGAAAATCTTTGACCTCATCAGAATCTAAAATCACACAGCTTTCATTGATAGGGCTTGGTACATAGGATTCTATGTGATCCATGGTCAACAATTTTGATTTTATGGTTAGCTTTGCACCATACCTTGTTCTAAACAACATATGAGACAAATTTGAAGAAAATAATCCACCTATCTTTGCTATAAAATCCCTAGACAGACATAGGGCCAAAAAAGGGGGAAAATAAATGACATAAATATCCTGAGGAATAAACAAGTTTGGGCTAGCATGAAGGGTCAAACTTACATTCTTGACAACTCCTAAGGTATTGACTGATGAACCATCCAGCTGAATCAATCCCTTATGAAGAGGTTCATACTTCAAATCAAGTAAATCTGCAATTTTCTCAGGCATAACTGTGTTGGTTGCAGCACTATCAACCATGCAAATATGTACTAACTTGTTACCAATTATCAAGGATACATAAAAAGGAGGTGGCTTAACATTTGAAACTTTATTACCATCCTTTATTGTTGTTCCTTTAACTTCTTCTACATCTGTATTAGCTAAAATAGTCCTTGAAGGCTGGCTTGAAGCTTTTTGTGGACTCACTGCACCTTTAGATAATTCCCCCTTAAGTATTTTTCTTGTCTTGGAATGGCTAGAGAATCCCACATAGAAATAGAGACATTCATTTTCTTCATGTTATAATTAATATTGAAAGGAACAATAAAATGTACCTTTTAAGGAGATTTAATAGTGGTTAGATGTGCTTGATTCTAAGGCTGATCCTTGGTTGGGAAAGAGGTGTGTTATTTCAATATTGAAATGGGAGTGGTGGGTGATGATTAAGTTGTTGCAACAACCTCAGTAGTTGATTGCTCTATTTCTAGATCTCTTTTCTTGGCTCTAGTTTTTTCTGATACAAGTGAATCATTAATCACCCCACATAATTCTTCCTCTTGCGAATTAAGAAAAGCAGTATCTAGAGGAAATGGATCTTATTATTTTTGAGTCTCCTCAATGGGTGTATCTTGTTGTGAACCAACTAAAATTTGGACCATTAAATCTTGATTAAGCACTGCATAGGTGCACTTTGATTGATTGTGATGTTGATCACAAGTATAACACCACTCATATTCAACAACAAGGATATTCTAGTTGGGTACAATATCTCTAACCCCATTAAGAGGTGCAGGGTTTTAAGGTTTATAAGGCCTCTGATTCTAATTCTACCTATTTGAATTATTGTTACCTTGGTACTGTTGTTTATTACTTTGATAAATAGGCTAATTGGGATGCTATGATGAGGAGCTTCCAAACTGATTTTGAGGATGAACTATGGGGTTTCCTTGAGCTTGATACCTCTTAAGGTTTACCAACCCATTTCCAATGGTTTGCAATAAGCTTTAAATTTTTTGTTGGCTTCCTTTTATACTTTGTAGCTCATTAAGAGGGACAGCAGGTAATATCTCTTGGCTTTTGGAAGATGGTAAAGTGGAAAGAGGTGGGGTAATCAATGACATATTAGACTGAATGCTAGGAAAGAAGGGCATAGGTGGTTTGGGAGCTAATGTTCCTACTTGAATAATACTACTCTCTGCTTTAATAGAAATATCAAAAGCTTGAGGCAAAGAATTGTCCCCCATTGATTGAATCATAACTAAGATATCACTATTCAAAATCTTAAGAAAATACAAGAATGCGTACTCAATAGAGGGTCTTACCATTGTACAGATTCTATTCCAAGTATTTTGAAAATGCAGATTGAAATCACTCATCTCTTCTTGGGGATCCCTTATGATATTTGATAGTTGTTTAACCAAAGAAAGATTATCATATTTTTCTTCAAAGAACTTAGATAATTCCTCACCTAGTGCATCCCATGTAGCAATATATCCAACTCAAAGAGGTATGAACCATTCCAATGCTTTTCCCTTCAATGATGCAGTCAATAGCTTCAAAGATACATCTTCTTCTATGATGTGATGAACATTACAAAGAGAAGCAATATCTCTCATATGTTTTATAGCACTTGTTTGTCCTTCTCCCATGAAAGATGATAACCCTTTTAAGGCTACCAATGGAATATATTTGTGATTGGAAATCCTCAAAGGGCTTCCTTGATCAAAAGGCACAAATGGAAACTACCTAGCCATTCTTGGAGGTGTTGTAGTAGAACTAGAATATGATGACTGGTCTACCTTTGTTGGTTTCTCTAGAACAACCTGAATCTGAAGTGTTGGAGGACTTTCAGAGGACTCTTGATATGAATCTAGTAATTCAGTATTGTAGGAGGGAGGAGTTGAACTCCTTTCAGACCTTTTCTTCCTTAGTCTACCTAGTTTCCTACCCCTTACTATAGACCCAAAGGAAAAATATTGTTGACCCCTAGGTATTATTTGTAAATTTCTTCCTCTCCTAGTGTGTGACAGGTGTAAATACTCAAATTCCTTTGTGCTCCTTGTTTGGAATCTACTCATGTATCACAAGGAGTCTCACCGCCCGTGCGAAAAATTGTTAAGTAAGTGAAATATGACCCTAAATCAGGCATTAGGGAAGAATAACACTTCATAGAAACAATGGAAACCTTCTTGAGTTGTAGGTGCCACTGATTAGAAAGGAATCTCTAGATTCTAGGCCGATTCCCATTAAATTTTTTATATCACCTATAACTAATTCTCTGGTTGGGAAAATGGTAAAATGATAACTTGAAAATTAATTGAAAATTGAATAAATTAAAATTGGGGTGAAACACCAAATTGATTTTAGACTAATCAGAATTTCAAATAGGGATCAACATGACATGCATTACTGAGACTTGAAAGGGACATTCCATGTTCAATGTACAGGATAACATAAGTATCTCACTAGTAGGGTTTGCGCCTCAAATAATAACTTGCCAAAAAACATACAATCTCTGCAAATAGGTTATATTTTAATACCTAAAAAAGGAATTAGATCAATTCAATACCTTTGTTATATTTTAATTAGAAAAGAAGAATAGGATTGAATCCCAAAAGTCAGTAAAACATGGATGATTTGAACACTTGCTTTATTTCCTCAAAAATCTATGGTGGTTACATATCATGATGCAAAAAACATGTCAAGGAACAAAGACATTCACTTTACTCTATTCTACACCAAATCTGAACCCCTATACATGGATATGATATCCAGATATATACCCTAAGTGGCCCCCTCAATCCAAATTCAAAATTGATCTCTCCCTCCAAAATACTCCTCTGATTAAGCTAAAACCCTAAATATAAGGAATAACACATGCCTGGGTTTATGCCTCTAATTTGACATTCAAAATACATCTTTTCGGCTCATCTAAACTGACATATATGATATCCTATAAAATCCTAAGCCAAAAACATATTCTAAACCAATGCCTTTCAGCCTACACTAAGGTCAATATGACTAACATGATATACATGAGTTAGATCTATTTGGCGGTTCTCAAATGCTAGTGTCATGGCACTTGGAATGAGAATCCCAAGGCGTCAGTATCATTCACTACATTATTGAAGGGCATTCACTGCCATGTACTCTGTGGATTTCAAAACTTGTCAAGTTTTATATTATTTTTCATTGGTTATTGAAGCCTCGTGAAAATTTGGTAAACAAAACTAAGGGTTTGAAACCGTAATAGTATGGCGATGAAAAATGTGATTGTGGTGGTGATTTTGGATTTATGCATGCTCCACTGATTCATTGTTGACCTGGAGCTTGGGTTGTTGAACTGGAGCTTCTTTGTCGATATGGGCTTGGATTTAACACCTTCATGGGCACTGGTTTAATCTTTCAAACATCCCGAGCATTAACTATGAGATAAGTAAAACTTATCTTTTCCCTTTACTTTTGAACATACTGTTGAATGTCATTTTGTTTATTTTTTACTTCTACATAGCACGTGGCAATGATTTTGGGGTTCCTTCCATGTGTATATTCAACCAAACTCTATTTGAACTCTTTCTTTCACTGTAGTTTGTCGACACCCAAGAAATGTAGATTACATGTTTGTCAGAATATCTAAAGCTATTATTTGTCTGGTTTTTTGTCTTGATATGATATTGGAAAGTGTGTACATCACTGTTTAATGGCCTGACCCAAGAACGAACCCTCCTTAAGAAAGAAATAATGGTTTTGGGGTTTAAGAATGGGCTTGTGACACCCACAAACATGACTATATGAAGCTAGCCGAGAACTGAAATGCATCTTTTCTCTATTGTTTACTCTTTAAAAGCACTATCATTTTCTCTTTACTGTTCATGCTACTCATGGCTCTTGAAAACTATTTTTTCTATGTACTACCTTCTTAAATCAACTCGCACAAAACATTCAAAACATTGAGGGTAAATTGTAATAGTTTGAACTTTGATCTATATATTAAGACTTCACATAGAGGAACTCTCATAGTTATATGCATATTTTCATGATCTATGTTTTATATCTCAGAGCTTAGCACCTTCAAGAAACTTTGATGCTAGAATGATCAGTATCCATCATAGATATGTTCTTGCTATTGTTATTAGTATCATTCTTGTACATTTCTCTAAGTATCAGTGGTCTTCATTCACTTAATGATTTGTCTTAGAATAGCTATGTTTCTCCTAGCAATTATAAATGAATGTATTCATTAGTTCCTTGTATTAATATGCTGACACATTATAGTGATTCATTGCTTTTCATGAGACCTCTTAGCCTCTATTAAAACACAATCCATGATAAATCTGTAGCTAGTATCCAACCTTTTATGCTATGTAGCTAATCAATATGATTAACCATTAATGATTTGTCCTTTTATTGTACTCCTCTACTGTAACTGTAGCATTCTATCTATGATCTCCTTTGATTGAATCAAACTACAAGTAGGATCCTTTTAAATATTTCAAGATTTGATGTACTCATTGCATTTGCATAGGAAGGAAGTGATAACAGTATAGCATTCACATGCTTTCCTTAAATTGAAATCTTAATACTATTGCATAAGAAAACAGCTGATATTAGTGATATAGATGCATTGATTATTGATCCACCAATTTCTGTAGCTGACTTTTATGAACAACATTTCTTTCTTTTTTGCATTTGATGATCTATTATGATTTCATGGAATTTTTCTTACATGATTCATGTTTTTAAGTTTGAGCATGGGCTCATGACATTCACTATACTTTCCTTTGCTCTCTGTTGTTGGTGAATTCACAATCCATCATTCTTTGTATCTTGAATGTACTTATCTGTTTCTTTTGTTCAAAAATAATCCTTGGAAGTTAAAATATTATTAAACATAACCAAATTGAGATCTTTTATGTCTAAGGATCATGTGTCATGAATAAATATTCATGCATGAGTGATATTTAATTTATTGTGTTTATTAACTTGGAATTCTACCTTGTTTTTTTGAAAAAGGTTTCTAAAGCTACAAAGAACTAAGTCCCTTTAATTCAAATTTTCTGGTTTGTAAAATAGCAATTCTTTACATAATGCAAGGATATAACCATAGATAGTAAAAGGTTTCATAGAGATATGTCCCTTTGATACTACTATTTAGTTAGTGTAGATGTATATTTTTTCCTTGCATTCATGTTATTGGCAAATGTGCAACTCTGAAAGTATGATTTTTGTATGATGTGTTTTAGGTTTTCATGCATTTCTTAGATTCAATTTGGATTTAACCCCTCTTTTCTTAAATGACGCAGGACATAGGACCTGATGAAGACCTAGGATGCAAGACACATGAGACAGAAGCTAAGGATATCAAGACTCAAGAAGATGCAAATAACCAAACCAAGAATGAAAGACACCTAAAGGAAATGCATGGACTCCTATTCCTAATATCTCTATCATGGTTTCATTTTTCATATGTTCCTCTAAGCTCCAATTTAAAAAATTTAACTTGAAAAGAACATTCTTTACCACTTTCATTTTGAATGCACAATGTAATGATCAAGTATGAATTGTAAATTTGAAAAATGATCAATACTTAGAGTACAATAAATCTGATGATATGAATGCAATGAAAATGTATATCCATTCACATTAGATGAATACTAGTGTTTATAGAATGTACCTTTATGCAATATTTTGTTGTTTTTTGGTTATGTTCTTGCATACACAAAATTAGGATTCTGGCAACTTCTACTGGATATCTACCTACTAGACATGAAACTATGGACCTTTTCATTGGGAAATTGGGTCTAAAACAAGAAAAGACCATATGCAACCTTTATTTGAAATGAAAATGCACCTAAACTAAACAATCATTCAACCTAACAACTGACTCTCTACCTGAAGGAACTTTATTGAAACTAAAACCTAAAGAAACCTAGTGATTGATGACACTTATTGAAATGAAACTTCTTCTTGAGAAAGCACTAACCCTCAAAGAAAACCTTGAGGAAGATCCCATTGACTGGGATAGGTAAGATCTCTCCATCTATGGTTGATAGTTGAACATCATTGTTCTCTTTACATTTAGTGATGACAAATGGGCCTGTCCAAAAGCTATCAAATTTATGATGCTACCCTGGTGTACTTTTAAACACATCCCATTTAAGAACAAGATCACCCTTCTTGAATTCTCTAGGTTTAGCCTTCTTATCAAAACACTTCTTAGTTTGAATCTATCTTAGCTCCATGTTTTTTAATGCTCTTCTCCTTTCTTATTCTAGTTGTAATAGCTCAACAAACTATAGTTTAAGAGAATATTCTTCTTCAGACAACATCATTTAATTAACTAGCTATAGGGATGGAGACTTAGTTGAAATTGGTAACCTAGCTTACCTACCATAAACTAGTACATAGGGTGAGCTACCAGTGATCTAATTTGGTGTAATTCTATACAACCATAGATCTCCCTTGAGCTTGGAATACTAATCACTTTTGTTCTCCTATAAAGCCCTCTTGATAATCCTAATCATGTTTTTATTAGTGGATGCAACAAGTCCATTACCCTAAGGGTAATAGTTAGATGATGTATTCAAATGGCTCCCAATTTTGACATCCCATTCTATTATTCTAGAACCAACAAAAGACAATGCATTGTTTGAATAGATCCATTTGATTAATTGAATTCAACAGCCTCGATCCACCTTGTAAAATAGTCTGTAGCAGTCAAAATCCATTTGTGACCTACACTGGAATTAGGATTAATAGGACTTATGAAGTCTACTCCCCACTTGATGAATGGTTGTTTACCAATAATAGGCTTTAGTGGCAATGTTTCTAGCCTTTTTTTTCATGCAAAAAGGGCACATTTCTGACACTTTCTTTCCCAAGAGTGGGCATCCCTAAATAAATCAGGCTAGAAAAAATTTCTCTCAAGATTTTCCAAGTTGTAGTCTTAGGGTTAAAGCTCCCTCCACATGATCCATAATGAAATTAATATAATATTTTTTTTTGATCAGCAATATCAATACATTTTAACAACATTCCGAAAAAAATATTTCCTATAAATCATTCAATTAATTAAAACATGGGGAACATATTGTAATCTAAAATACCTCCTCTTGTCCTTATCAAGATCAGGTGGACATTGTCTATTTTTTATCTTCTCATATCAGTCAACCAAGTTACTATTTGGTTATCAAGTATAGGATTATCTTGAAGTAAGACAAAATCCTCATTGCTTTAAGCATCTCCTTCCTTTTCTTCCATTTATGCACACAAACCCTTGCCTCTAACAAACTTAGTTACTTGGATATGCACATCATATTCCATAACTCTAGTAATCTATCCTACACTTTTCTGATTCACATCTTTGTTTAACAGGAGCTCTTTTATACTAGGATGAGCTAACATAAAATGAAAATTTTTTCTGGAAAACAAGTGTTTAAAATTTTTCAAATATTTGATAATAGAAAGTACATGTTTTTCAACAAAACTATACCTTTTTTCATAGTCATTTATGCCTTTGCTGAGAAAGGCAACCAACTATTCTAGATTTTCATCATTCTTTTGCACTAACATAGTTGAATTAGTGCCATATCCTTCATAAGCATATAAGATGAAATCTTTAGAAAAATCAAGGTTAGCTAATGTAGGAGTTGATGATAGAGCCTATTTAATTTGTTCAAAATTTTATTTTCCCTCTTTAGTCCAGCTGAAAGGCACATTTTTCTTTAGCATTGTAGTTAAAGGTTTTAACAAATTGGCGATGTTTGGGATGAAGCGTCTAACAAAGTTAATTCTTCCAATAAAGCTTCGCAATCATTTCTTGTGTTTTGGCAGAGATAAATCAAGAATTTCATGGATTATTTTAGGATCTATTGTTGTACCTTTTTTGAAAATTGATATCCTAAAAGTTTACCCTCATGGACTGCAAAAACTAATTTTTTAGGATTGAGAGAGATTTCAAAAACTCTACATCTCTGAAGCACCTTCCTTAAATGTCTTATATGTTGATCTACAATCTTGTTGTAAATAATGACATCATCCAAATAAACTAAGATAAATTTATGCATAAAATTTGTAAAATATATGTCCATAGCTTCCTAAATTGTAGCGCCTGCATTTAATAAACCAAATGGCATTCTTTTGTATTCCACTGTTCCCAATTCAGTAGTGAAAGCTATTTTAAACTAATCCTCGCTTTTTACTAACACTTGATTGTAACTACAATAACCATTTAGAAGTGAAAACCTTTGAGATTCAAAAACATACAACAATATTTGTTCCATTGATGGAAGAGGGTGTCTATCTTTCAGAGATGCCCTATTAAGGTCTCTAAAATCCACACATAATCTAATCTCCCCATTCATCTTCCTTACAGGAAGTAAATTTGAAACACAAGAGGTATGTTTAAGTCGGAATATTATACCACTATCAAGAAGTTAATTGAGCTCTTTAAGCATTAGGGGCTCTAACTTGGGGTTAATTGGCCTTTGTCATTGGCTGATTGGCCTAGAATTGGGCTCTAATTCAATAGCGTGTTGGGTTAATTGAGGGTCAAACCCTTTTAAATCAGCATATTCCCAAGAAAAACCATCATTGAATTCCTTAAATAAAGAAATAAGAAGCTCTTTATCTTGAGGAGAGTTGACTTTACCAACCTTTAGAAATTTATCCCTGAATATTTCCAAGTCCTTATAATGATCTTCTTTAATGAGCATGCTGGTTTTGTTCCTCTTGAACTAATCATCCGAATCAAAGATGGATTCCAAACTTACTAGTCCTTTAGGAATTTTATTTGACTTCAATTGTATAATCTGGTCTCTAAACTATTGTTCCACTTTGTTGTCTTTAGGAGCTAAAAAGACATCTTCTTTTGCCATAAAGTTTAAAATCTACTCGTCAATGTCAAAAACCTTCCACTTAACATCATTATTTGGAATGGATGGCCTTAACACAATCTTAATGTGAGATTGATCTGTAATTACACCTTTATTTTAAGGAATTATTGCTTGAGCACCAATAGAAACTAACCTATCAACATTATGATTTTTACTTCTAGGTACAAAGCTCAGGTTCAATGCATCAAAATCATCTAAAATATCTGATATTCTACCCTTATATAGTTTTAGAAGATCATTTTTTATAGCATGCAAACCTCTCACCTGAATGACCACCAACTCACTATCTCCAAAGACCCTCAAACACTTGAAATTCCTTTTCCTTGCCCACTCTAAGCCATGTATCAAACCTTCATATTCAACCACATTATTAGAACAAAAAAAAGATAACCCGAATGCAACATAATATTTGTCACCATCAAGAGACACAAGAATAACCCCTGTATCGGCTCTATTCTTGTTTCTAGATAGATCAAAATATAGGTGCCAAAACTAATTAGACTGTTTTGAATCAGTATCATACCCTTTTAACAAATTTGGCATAACACGATTAGGTTTAGATATCATATAATTTTGAAAACCAGCATCATGAATAACACTATCTTGATTAAAAGCATTCTCAGTTTCCCAGTCATCCAACAATATATCAAGAATTCCCTTTATTTGAGTGTTAAAGGTTTGAGAATATTTGATCTCATCAGAATCTAAAATCACACAGCTTGCATTGGTAGGGATTGGTACATAGGGTTCTATGTAATTCTTGGTCAACAATTTTTATTTTATGGTTACCTTTGCACCATGCCTTGTTCTAAAAAACATATGAGACCAATCTGATGAAAAATATCCACCTATCTTTGCTGTAAAATCCCTAGACAGACAGGGAAAAAAAGGGGGAAAATCAATGACATAAATATCCTGAGGAATAGATAAGTTTGGTCGAGTGTGAAGGGTCAAACTTGCATTCTTGAGAACTCCTAAGGTATTTCCTGATGAACCATCCAACTGAATCACTCCCTTCTCAAGAGGTTCATACTTCAAATCAAGTAAATCTATAATTTTCTTAGGCATAACTGTGTTGTTTGCACCAATATCAACCATGCAGTTATGTACTAACTTGTTAACAATTATCAAGGATACATAAAAAGGAGGTTGCTTAACATTTGAAACTTTCTTACCATCCTTTACTATTATTCCTTGAACTTATGGTGCCTCTATATTAGCTAAAACAATCCTTGAAGGCTGCTTTAAAGCTCATTGTGGACTCACTAGACCTTTAGATAATTCCTCCTTAATTAATTATGCTTGACCTGGGATGGATAGAGAATCCCACATAGAAATAGAGACATTCATTTTCTTCATGTTATCAATAATATTGAAAGGAACAAAAAAATATACATTTTTAGGAGATTTAATAGTGATCAGATCTGCATGCTTCTGAGGCAAATCCTTACTTGGGAAAGAGGTGTGTTCTTTCAATATTGAAATGGGAGTGGTGGGTGTTGATTAAGTTCTAGAAGAAACCTTAGTAGCTATTTTTTGTGATTCTAGAGTTCTTTTCTTAGCTCTAGTATTTGTTGATACAAGTGAATCATTACTTACCCCACAGAAATCAAGTCTTCTTGCCAATTAAGAAAATCAGTATCTAAAGTACTTGGATCTGATTACTTTTGAATCTCCTCAATGGGTGTATGTTTTTGTGAACCAACTGCAATTTGGACTATTAACACAAGATGACTATGCCTAAGGTGATGTGTGCTAGTGCTTTTATGGGATTTGGGAGTAGGAGTGAGTCTTTGGGGTATTGAAGCAACTTGATGGGCTAATATCCTAGAAAGGGCTTGGGGGTTTGTTACCTATTGAATAGGTGAGATGGGAGGAAGGTATCCCTAATAGGTTGAGATTGGTGGATGCTCAACAAGCTCAAGCCTCTATACAATAAATACATCTGGAATAGTGACAAAATACAACTTTGGACTGTGCCTATAACTTTGGACAATGACTATGATAGTGATTGTGATTTTAGAAGTGATCCACACCCAGGAGTGACTTTTCAACTTCCTTTTCTCAATAATTTTCCCTCTTTTTCAACTTTAAAGAAAAAAAACATTGCTTGGCAATGTTTCCTACAATTTAGCAACTTTTACATTTTGATGCCTAAAGGCTTAAAAAATGAGGGAATAATAAAAAATGGTCAAAAGTAACCTTCAAAACTATTATTAAGCTAAATCTAATCAAAATTCATCAAAAATCCATAATTCCCTATTTAAGGCTAATCATGACATACACATAATAAATAATGTTGATCACATTTCAATTGCAAATAACTATGTTTTGATGTACAAAGATATGCACACAATGAACAAATTGTATCGTATATCAACTTTTGTATATATAAAAATGAATGGTAATTGTGTACATATACAAAAATAGAATCCATGTCAAGTCAATAATAGAGTTACAAAAATATGGCATGTGTCATGTCAAAATTGACATATACAATACAAATGTTGAATATATACATAAATTGGTCCTTAAATGACCACAACTAGAACTATATGTCTATCAATATCTATGACTGTGGTGGATCATTGAAATTGAGCCTCTTTGAAGTAGTATGTGTCTCTATATGTGGCTACTAAAGGATAATTTAAATGTTGAATCATATATATTTTCTTAATATAACATCAAAATAACTAAATACTGGAGTGTAAATTATTTGCATTTAAAATTTTGATTACCTCATCTCTTTCTTCTACACGTGGAAATTGTTGAGGATTTATGGGAAGTCCTAAAGGGGGCTGTAACGGGTAAAATCACATTAATACATGTTAATAACATATATTTCAAAAAACAATAAATAATTAAAAATGCATGGAATAAAAAACAAATGCATACCAAAGCCTCAGATGGATCTCCTATGCTCGTAGCAGGAAAAGTCATCGATGAATCAGTTACAATCATTTCTTATATGGTAGGTGATAAAATATATTATAGTCATACATAAAGGAAGTAAGGTTTTTAAGCAATCAAGAAAGCAGTCTGAAAGGAGTTAACAAGAGAGTTTCAATTCGATTGTGCACTTAGTAAAAATGAGTTAAGAAGACAAGCATAACTCTTCCCTTTGTTGTGTTGGAACCAATCTTTGATGAGTAAGACTTCTAATGAAATGGAATGGTAAAGAATCGGTGGGAATATTTAAAGGGGGTTTTCATTGGTAAAGACAATAAATACAAGTTAATAACCCAAAGTTGTTGACAAACTCTAAAAAACTAAACACGAGTGTACTTATATCTAAGTAAATATGTTTAACATATGTAGAACAAATGTGCACCAGATCCTCAAATAGTTCTCCTATACTATTAGGAGCCATCGTTGAATCTGAGGCAACTATTACCATTTCCTATTTAAAAATGATAACATATGTTATAAATTTATAGAAGGATTTAGTGATTTCTAACAAGCAAGAAGGAAATCCAAAGTGAATATGAAGATGTTACCTCTTCCCTATCTTGAACCTCATCGACATCAAATCCATTCATTAATTCCATAAAGTCCATTTTTTTTGTATATAGAACAAATAAATTAGGGGAATTTATCAATATCAACCTATACAAGTTTAATCATAATATATTTCAACAAATGAATGTAAACTGTACTAAATAACCTTCTATTTTTTGGGTGTCCGAGAGGATTTCTTTTTCTTCCTCGAAGTGCCGGAAAATGTCTTTCTCACACAAGATATCCTTGAGACAGGTGGGGTAGACTAACTGATGGGGAGGTCACCTTGCTCCTAGACTCCTACTCTTTCTTAGGAATCTCACCTTGGACCCTATTCACTTCAGGATCCTTTAGACTCACACTTGAGTCTCTTAGGGTTACTCACAGACCCTAACCAGAAGGATTTCTGTACTCCCTCTCTCCTAGGTTTCCTACCCACCAAAAAACTTCACTCTTCATATTATCTTTCTCTCCATGACTGAATAAAGTCAATCATGCACCTTCTCCTTCTATCTCTCTCTCCTACAAGTTCTCTAACCGGACCATTTAGCTCGCCTAGGACTTGTCTACAATTTTGACTAGCCTCTTCTCAATCCCAAACACAGAAATAGAAATAAAATACATGAGGGATGCTTCTTGATGGTCACACTCCATAGGATGGATTATAAGAGTCAAAAAGCATCCATGAAACTTGACTAAATTCAAAATACTACTCTACAGTAGTTTGTACACAACAAAAAGAACACACAGAACACACAGGAACTATTCTTTATTGAAAGCCTGAAAATTACAAAGCAAACTAAAAATATTCTTCGCTAATCTACTCAGTCTCTATCTTCTCCAACCTTTGGTATGAGTTTCCTTCCTTGCTTATATATTCAACCTCTTCTTGATTTGTAACCGTTTCTAGGTTACCTGCCGCCTGAGGATTCTAACTACCTCGGCTCTTCATCTTCCTCCTGTAACTGTCATCATTCTCAGCATGGTTGCCGACGTGGACTTCATTTTTCTCTGCATCACTGAATTTTCCAATTTCTTCTGTGATGTTGACAAGTCAACATATTTTCTTCCTCTGACTGTTAGTCACAATGTCACAAGTCCTAATATCCATGCATGCCGATCTTGCAAAAAGTTGTTGTCACGTTATCGGAAGACTGAGTAACTTAACTGCCTGTTATCCTGTGATCATGCAACACACAGTCATCTCCTTGTCGTAGTACCAATTCACTTAACTGCTGATTACCTCATGACTTGGCGATACACTGTCGACGCATTGTTGCCACATCTATTAACTTAACCACTGATCTCTATCGACTGTGCGATAAGCCTTGTCGCGTCATCGCAAACCATTTCAAGTTAACCGCTGAGCATCTGCAGACTTTGCGATTACCTTTGTCACTTCATCACAAGCTATTTCAAGTTAACCACTGATCATCTGCCAACTTCATGATAACCTTGGTCGCTTCATCGCAAGCTATTTCAAGTTAACCGCTGAGCATTTGCCGACTTCACAATAACCCTGGTCGCTTCATCGCAAGCTATTTCATCCTAACCGTGGAGCATCTGCTAACTTCATGATTCACTATTATCGCCTTGTCACAGCCATTTCCTGTTAACCACCAGTTTCCTTCCGACTGTGCGCTAAGCCTTTGTCGCGTAATCACAACTGTTTCATACTAACCGCTGATCATCCTGCGACTGTGCGCTAAGTATAATGTACCCAGTTTTTTTGTTTAACCACCTTCGTGCTAGGAGTTACAAGCTGTTAGGGTTTAGGAAAATAGTTTCCTGCTAATCGTGATCTTCTCCATGATCACTCTGACCATTACTAGGGCTTGGAGCGAGAAACCCTAGGGTGCTCTCCACCATACTCCCCCCTCTGCGAAGGAAGAATTTAGTTTGAATTAGTCGGCAATAATGCCGAAATAATTTCTTATTTTCTGTAGTCTTCTTTGTCCATCCATGTCGCTTCTTCTTCTAGTAACCCTAACCATTTTACTAGGTATTCTCTGTATACCCTTTGTCGAGTTATCTTCTGAACTCGTGAATCCAGGATTTTCTCTACTTGCAACTTTGACTTAGCTTTCGCTCATATATCTTGAACATCTTTTGCTATTTCCATCTACTGAGTGGTCTTAGGTATCACTGGTCCTCTGTATGGAATAAGATCCTGCACATTAAAAATAGGTGATATATCCAAATCGTTAGGTAAATCAATTTTATAGGCATTCTACCCATATTTCTCCAATATCTTGCAGGGACCT
>MU224311.1:3725062-3735181 GCA_018584345.1 Thuja plicata | reverse complement strand
TTCTACGACAATATTGGTCAAAATTGGCATCTGCAATTAACAAGTTTATTTATCAAATTGTCGACCAATGTTAGTTGAAATTTTTGGCTCATCCAACCAAGATGCCAAACCCATGACACTAAATTTTGACCAATATCGGTCAAAATGTTTGGCCCATCCGACTAGGATGCCAAACCCATGATGCTAAATTTTCCCCAATGTCGGTCAAAATGTTTGGCCAATCCGACCAGGATACCAAACCCATGACGCTAAATTTTAACACAAAATGGTCGATATATAGGCCATTCTTAGCGAAGGTTTCGACCAAAGTTTGTCAAAATTTTAACCAATATGGAATGTTAAAAAAAAAACACTTGAAGATAAATATCTAGAGTAATCACCAATGAAATCCTGGTCGATGATTAGTCTAGATATTTATCTTCATGAATTTGTGTTACTTTGCATGAATATCATTATATATGCTCACAGGAAACAACTAGTTAGGCATCGTAAATGTTAATTCTGATTGAATTCTTGCAAGTTTTCTTTTGTTTTATTATTTTTCTAAGTTGGTGAATATTTTTAACTTTGTTCTTAATAATTGGTGGTTCTAGGATTGTGGTGTCTGCATTGTCATCTTGAAATTTATTCGACATGGGGTCTCTCAATGAAATTATTAACCTTTCATGGAAATGGTGTTAACTAGACCCTACCTCCTCCTCCACCAAGATACCCTATTCCAAATCCCCCATTTTGGTTAGGCTAGAAGGATGCTGAAAAAGGTTGTGGAATTTGGATTTACACCTTCTAATTGCATTTCTTGAAAGTTTCTAAAGCCTTGTCAACAAATCCATTTTTTTCATAAATTGCAATCATGGCATTCCATGACATGAAATCCCTTACATTTATTCTATCAAATAGTGCATGTGCCCTATCTATGCTTCCACATTTCACATACATGTCTACAAAGGCAATTGTAACTACAAAATCAGATAAAAAAATCCTTTATTTTATACTTCGGTGTATGCTCATACCCTATTCCAAAGCTCCCATTTTTGCATAGACCTTAAGAATGCTAGAAAATGTTCTGGAATTTATTTAAAAGTTTCTAAATCCTTTTCAACAATATTATTTTGTGCATATCCCATAATTATTTCAATCCACAAGATGACAAATTTTTAAGGAATTTTGTTAAATAGTTCATGTGCCTTGTCTATTCTTCAACATTTTTCATACATATCTGCAACAGAATTTACAACTATAGTACTAGGAATTAATCCATTTTCAATTATGAATTGATAGATGGTTGTACATAGTGGAGAGGGAAAATAATAGATCAAATATAGCAGTGCAATGCAAATATTGTAACATTGCAAACATGAAATATCAAAGTCGCATAGGAAAGAGATATAAAATAGTGTTGAATCTGATGTAAAACCTATGTGTGGGGTGATTGAACATATGGTTAATAAGTTTGAGAAGGAAATAGTGATAGAGGTGAAAATAAGCCAGAGAATCATTGATTTTTGGGTTCATTTAAATGAGGATAGTATAAGTGAGGAAAATATTTTTTTGAGGATCAAAATTTGAGGAAAAACAGTCATATAGACAATGGAATGCTAATGATATAAAGAAGACTGTGATACTCATCAATTAAAGGGCAGCCAATAATACATAAAGAGAGGTGGCCATGAAAAGATCCTTTAGACCATACCATAAATACAGTAGACAACAGTACCATCAATCATTAGAAAGGAAACATTGAAGATCAAATCACATGGCTGCTATGACTGTAATCATAGACAAGCATGAAAAGGACCATACAGAGACATTGCAAAAACAAGGTGCATGGTACAAGTGCAAGGAATCATAACAGTCATGATAATGATATCTAAAAGAAAATGGTAAAATCATTGTCCCAATGTGTCAGACACTAGTGCTAACTGCTATGTTCTACAAGAAAGAAAATAATAGTGATGTGGTCATAATCATGATGTGAATAATTAAAATGATACAACAGTGCCAAGAATCATTGATCAAAGCATGTGAATGTTATTAATGATAATGTTATGAAGAAAGTGGTAATGGAATTACCATGTCAAGGTCAAATCAGTGATATCATGCTTGAAAAGTGAGCACAGTCAATAGTGAGGCTTAAAGATAGCAAATGGAACCAAGGGAAGCAATCACAAACAAGTATATCCAACCTAAAGTAAATAATGATGGACAATCATAGTAGACATCATGGGCATCAATCATTACAAGGAACAAAAGTAGTAACAAAATACATATATCAAGGGAATTCGCATCACTGCCAAAGAACATAAAGAATTAACAGTGGCCAAGGAATATTGATGTGCAATAATAATGATTTATTATATATCAAAACTGTGAGGTTAGTTGTAGACTGTGTATTACTAAAGCAAGAAGTAATTGGACTAATTGATTCAGAGATGAAAACACTATTAACAATGAAGGAAGATGTTGTCTGTATATTGCATATATATCTAATACAAGCTCCTAGTTAAGTCATTCAAGGACCCTAGTTCATTATCAGTTGAAAAAGAACCATAAGGACACATAACATCAGGATGCATAAATATGCTATAAGTCTTCATAAATACGTTATAAGTCTTCATAAAGTACATCAAGGTTACTAGTATGAAAGAAATATTTTTTTTTTCTAGATTTCCAAATAGCTTGCATCTACATATTACAAAGATAAATTCAAATCAAGGATGTCTTCATCCATAAAATTCCCAAAAAAGCAATGATACTCCAAATAAGAAAACATATGGCACTCGTGCTAGCTGTATGTATTTTGATATTCATATAATTTAAGTTTTAGAGTACACAAATATCAACCATTATTGTCACAAATATCTGACAAGGATGCCAAACCCACAACGCTAAATTTCAAAATAGAATGGTCGATATTTAGACTAATCTTGGTGAGGGTTTCGACCAAAGTGTGTCAAAATTTTGAGCAATATAGAATGTTAAAAAAAACACTTGAAGAAAAATATCCAGAGTAATCACCAATAGAATCCTAGTCGGTGATTAGTCCAGATATTTATCTTCAGGTGTTACTTTTCATTAATATATACTATTACATGATTTATTATTGTAATCCCCCTTTGGCTTACACATCTAGAAAATGAAACTATAAAGCTTATTACAATGTGCAAATAACCAACATGACTTGCAACTGCATACTTGAATTTCTCTTTCTTGCTTGTGTATCATATACTCTTTGCCTCTCTATTTCCCGCACCTGTATATACAACTACACAACTAGATGCATGATATAAATTTCATATTTTATTACATACAAGATCATAAGATAGGCTACATCAATAACTTATCTAAATCAATCATAAGGTATTTAAAACTAGTTTCGTAAAGAGATGATAAGTATGTAAATTTTTTGTAAGGGGTGGCTGTTAGAATGAATTTAGAATAACTAAGAGGGGGGGGGGGGTGAATCAATTATCCATAGGTCTAGATGTGCCCATTAAAACTTTATACCAAATTAAACAACTCAGATTAGCTCGACAGTGATAGCATATGTCAATGATATAAGTATGTAGTTTACTGTTCAAATGAAATAATCTTGAAGAAACTTAGTAGTAAAACACAACATAAACTTTCGCACAAGTTGACACCAATATTTAACATGGAAACCCAACTTGGGAATAACCACCAATAACATGCTATCAACTTTTCACTCTTCTGACGTGATGCCCTGTTAAGAGCCAACGTTGTTAAAGGTTACAAAACACATTGCTAAATGTGACCTAGTCAAAGGATTTAATCACTCTGTCAGGGGTGGCCTTGTTAGAGGACTTAGAACATTCTAATCTGAATGTCACTTTTCTCAAATGATTTATACAATGACTATTAGGTCAACCTGGTTAAAGGATTTGGACACATACAATGGTTGGAAAGTAATTAGCAGGTTTGATCTCATACATACAACTTACTTTGCAAATCAAGATCCAATTTAGCTCTAATGCTAATTCACTGAGTGGCCTCCATTCTCATTTCAATCTTCAAATCTACTTGGAAATCCATCAAGCAATCTCTCTCTGCTTCTGTGCTCATCTTTCTTTTCTAGATCATTCTAATCGATCAATTAACTATGCAATCCTCTTTCATTCTCATCATACCTTATGAATAACCCCTTAGGTTATCATATACCCTTTCATCTAGGTCAAATACATCTTTTTCCGCTTAATCCTGATCGTAGATCTTATGTTAGGTCAGATCCAATGGATATGTCCATCATTACATTTAATTTATTTCTCCAATACAATCACCAACTAAATCTTTGATCCATGCATTAATTATAGTTACCCGTGCATTTACATAGTGTGGATCAAAGGTTCTTATCCTAAATTAACTTTACATATCCCAATAAAATCAACTATGTTAACTAGAGATCTCAAATCTCATCAATCATGAAAATACTACTTCTCGGCCAACACTATGTTCCTTGACAATTTACGAACGCTCAAAACATACAGGAAAATATAGTTGGCACACAGTGGTGCTCAGTCAAAACAAAATTGGTCAGCATAAACTGTTCTTAGTATACTGTCAGTGAAAGATAAACAACATATCACTTTGCCAATGTGCCAAATGATAAAGTACCCTTTGTAATTCCTCATAACTCAATCATTCTACTTGGTCTTCTTGTTTAATCTCCTCCATCAATCAATAGATATGGTACTCAAATAGATAGCAATAGTCTCACCAGTTAAGGCTTGGCATCAATGAAAAAACAACAATTGTTTCCATTATAACTTTTCAACAATATTTCCAACAATTACTCTCTTTGGCATTGATGTCAACAGTAAACAATAAAATAATAATATTACAAACATAGTTACCATACAATCCAAAAAAGCCAGTCTGTGTTCCTTGGTATGAAAAAATCTTCATTAATTTCATTAGCTTCATTTGATTCTCATCTGTAAACCATTAATCCCTCTGTGTCTGTAAGCACACTAATATTTTTTTGTTTTTGTTCATCTGTAGAACTCCCTCTTTCATCAGTAATCTCTTCCTCTTTTATAGTGATGTCTCCCTTTGTATCTTCTTTTCTGTAATCTCTCCCTCTTTGACAACAATTCCAAAGATGTTGATATCTTCATCATGCAAATTCTTCTATTCTAAACTTTGTATCATGTTGTTCCTGTCATCTTGCCTATGACTGATCTGTTAGAATAGTCCCAAAGGATAACTGAGGGGGCGGGTTGAATCACTTATCAGCAAATTTAATTTTTTTCCCTTATAAACTTAAGAATACAATAAAGTAAATACACATTCAGATAACACAATAGACAAAAATTCAATTTGGTTACGGGAAAACAAAATGGTAAAAACCCCGGTGGGAATTAGTACCCACAATGAACTATACTTGTTTATAGTAATCCCTGTTAGAAGATATTTCAACCCTGTTAGGAGTTGTACTTTACAATGCAATTAGTATAGTGACTTGGTTAAGGGTCTAACTCTGTTAGGAGTCTTTTGTAAATAACCCTATTAGGGGTGAGGACTCATTGTCCAAAAGCTCACTTCTTCAATGGTGAAGGCTACAACCTTCTGTAGAATAGATATGCACTTTATCTGATGATGAACTATAGAGTAGACATGGTATCTTGATCAATTCAAATGTATTTTAATCTTAAATTGCTTCTTAGCATAGAACCTTGATGAATGAACCACAACTAATATTCTATTCTGTATATTTTCTATCTCCTTTTGTATCATTCACACTTACCATATCACAAATGAATTTATATAAGTATCTTCCTCAAAGTAGAGGGTCATGTCGTGATGCAGGAGCATCCTGGGTGTAAGCGCAATCTTGCATCACCCAAAAAAATGTGTTTTTCTATTCATTAAGGGCTATTTTGTACAAAGCTGCTATTTTTGGAAACTTACTATTTTTAGTAAGTTGGTCATTTGAACTTAGAATGTTCTAATTTTCCAGGTGAAGGTTCATCTTAGTCATATAAGAATGCCAGTTGAATTTCATTGCCAGATCATCTGTATTGGCAAAGTTATTAAGGATTTACTATTGAGATTTTAGGGTGCAAAACCTTAGAGCTCAATTTTCAAGACCTTAGAGTCTCTGGATCGAGGTTGAACCCCCGGCTGACTGGAACTGTAGATCGCGATCTCCCCTTTCTAGAAAGTGGTTATAATAGCCAATGAGAGCTACGATTCAAAATTTATGGCTTTCGAAAGTTGGGCTACCTAATCTCATGTTTTGTAAATATTTAAAGCCGACCCTTTTGTAATAAAAGTGAAAAATAATTAAATACTAAGGGTAGTCGGCCTTAATGGTTAGATTTATGGAACCTTCTCGGGCAGTGGAAAATTGCCTATTTAAGGAAGGCCCATGGTGTTTTCTAGGGAAATTTTGGGTGGTTATTTGAGGCTTTGTCCTACAGATTATTGTAAGGGATGCCCATGTGGCTTTTGATATTGTAATTCTGAAGTTTGTAATTCCACATTTGTGGAGCCAATAAGAAGCCAATTTTCTGTTCTTGCAAATTTTTGTTGTTTCTCTTTGTTTCTGTCATGTGCTAAGTGGTATTAAGGGGAGTCCCCTTCATCATGTTGACTCTTTTAAATACTTCAACAATATCTTTGTCGGCTTGACTAAGCACACAAGCAATATTAAGTCCGTGCAACACAAACTGAACAGACATTAGGCTTCACTAAGTTGGCTTCACCAGATTATCTCAAATATCATGATCCCGATGTTACAAGATAGGTGCGTTTAACCAAACATATTTAACTCATAACTAATCATGAATATACACACGAATATCCTAAAGTTAGGTGCAACTTAAGAAATATGTTAAATAAGTCAGCTTTAAATAGATACTCTTCTAGAACTGTAACTGCTAATAACAGAATTACACAACTTGAATGAAACATCATATCTAAGTCTGTGTGTAGGAACATAACATGCTAAACACATCTACAACCTGAATATATCCATGCAAGGCTTGATATCATCATTCTGATAAATACATACAAAATCACTTTTATATATTATATGTTGTCATCAATTACAAACATACAATCAATCCACTATAGAGAAATAAATCTCCAACAATCTCCCCCTTTGACATTGATAGCAACATATGATATTAAAAACATCTTCAGTACATGGTATCTTCTTTCTTTTACAATCTTCTCAATATCCTCATCAAGGATTCCTCTACACTACTTCAATTGTTGTGACTGTTTTTATACTCCCTCAGAGTATATTCTCCCCCTTAGTACATACTCCCCCTTTGACATTAATGGCAAAGGGAGCCATAAAGCATTAGACACACGTACTACTCTAGAAGTAGAGTAGTTAACCATTCATCAGTCACTAAGGACTGATGTTCTTGTTTCTTTATCTAATCAAAATCAGGAGAGGGAATTACTCCCAACTTCTCCCTGAGATACTCAAAAGTATCTTTTGCTAAAGGTTTTGTGAAAATATATGCTAACTATTCTTTGGTGCTCACATAGTCCAATTTCACTTCTTTGTCTGCAACCTTTTCTCTTAAAAAATGGTACTTGATGTCTATGTGTATTGTATTTGCATGCATCATAGGGTTCTTAGACATGCTAATAGTGCTAGTGTTATCATAGTGAATAACAATACAATAATAAACCTGAATACCAAATTCTTAATTCATCTACTTGATCCAAACCATAGTTGAACAATTCAGTGTTGCTGCAACATATTCAGCTTCTGATGTTGACTGAGAAATATAGTTTTGCTTCTTTCTTATCAAATAATCCAAACTATCTTCAATAAATACTTCTCCTCCTAAAGTACTCTTCCTATCATCAATACAACCTGCCCAATCTCCATCTATATACACATGAATTTTTACATTCTCTGATTTAGGATACCATAAACCATAGTCTATAATTCCCTTTAGATATCTAAATATCCCCCTGATTTCCATTATGTGATTATGCTTGGGTTCAGCTACAAATCTTCCAACAATGCCAACTGCATTAGATATGTCAGGTCTAGATTGAGTTAGATAAATGATTTTTCCAATCATATATTTGTACAATGTCTTATCACCTATTGTGGAGTCATCATCTTTTGAAAGCTTGCTTCCTGTTATCATAGGGTTGCATACTAGCTTACAGTCTTCCATCTTGAATGTCTTCAATATTTCCTTCAGATATTTTGACTGATTAATGAATATACCTTTATCTGTTTGTTTTACATTTAGTACCAAAAATTATTTTATAGGACCAATAATGCTCATTTCAAATTCATTTTGTATTTCTTTTGCAAATGCTACACTAAGCTTGTCATTACCTCCAAAGATAATGTCATCAACAAATATGGATACTAGTAGTAATCCATCAGGTGTCTCTCTTGTGAATAAGTTACAATCTGCTACACCTTTCTTGAATCTAATCTTGGTAAGATAACCATCAAGTCTCTCATACCAAGCTCTTGGGGCTTGTTTAAGACCATAGAGTGCTTTCTTCAATCTGCATACCATGTCTAGTTCATCTGAAAGATTAAATCCCTTAGGATGTTCAATGTAGACTTCTTCCTTCAAGTCACCATTCAAAAAAGCTGACTTTACATCCATTTGATAAACTTTAAAGTCTTTGAATGTTGCATAGGCCAAGAACAATTTTATGGCTTCCAGTCTTCTCATAGGGGCAAATGTATCAGTGTAGTCTATTCCTTCTCTCTGCGCATATCCTTTACAAACCAATCTTTCTTTATTTCTTACTATTGTACCTTCTTCATTCATCTTGTTTATGAAGATCCACTTTGTTCCAATCACATTTTTGTCACTAGGTCTAGGAACCAATTCCCATGTCTCATTCTCAATTATCTAATCTAATTCTTCTTTCATTGCATTCTTCCAATCAGAATCATTACAAGCATCCTCAACACTTAAAGGTTCAATTTGTGAAAGTAAACATACCTCTTCATCCATTGTTAGACTTTTTTCTTTTGATCTGGTCAAAAAAATGCTGCTCTGATCTCCAATGATATCATCTTTAGTGTCATGCCCAAAAATTCGTGCCGAAAAATGCAACAACTTTTTTTTTTTTTAAAAAGTGGAACTAAAGTCAAGAGGGTCTAAGGGGAATCATAACTAAGTGTCAACCTCCCTTAACCCTAGTCATCTTCTAAAGTTTAAGATGCACAAGGAGACGCTTAATTATATGTTTGACTAGAATAAAAGTTAGGATAAAGCTCAAAGACTAAACAAGGTGAGGTTATAAGAACTTCGCATGTCATCCCCTAATTTATTAATAGAGTTTGATGATGTGGAGAAGGAGACAAAGACTCCCTATTCTTGGTATCTAGAGTCGTTTGAAAAACTTGGTATGTTAATAGCTTAATTATTCTGTGTATAAACACTAACCGCCCAGGGTAAGACACTTTTGTAATATTATTTTTATAATGGTCAGTATACTGGCCACATATATTGACTACTTAAAAATAACATTATAAGTCCCTAAGCTTTAATTTAAAAACTTTAGTTAGATTTCCCTATTAAAATTTTCTCTATTAAATTATTTAACTATTGTTTAAAATAATGGCTATGTTGAAACTGATTTCGTAGAGAATCTTATAACTTTACATGTTAAGGCTAGATAAACTAGATAAAAGATTAAAAACATTTTAATGTCGAACTATAGTTTTTCATTAGATCAATTTTTAATTTATTTTACTAAACCACACTAGTAGTTAATTACATAAAATTATTTGTTGTAATTCAACCCATAAATTCGCTATAAGTTATTATTATAATATTTAAAATAGATTAATAAAATTTAGCTATAACATCCTCCAAAGAAATATATATACTTAAATCAACTTAATAGTAAAACAAGGAAACTTAATATTACATAACTCAACTTAAAATATATGTTGCTGAACAATAAATAAAAACACCCACTAAAAGCTCCCTTTAAAAAAAACAAAAAAAACAACATTATACTTTCCCTCCCAATTCCTTCCTGCCCTAACCCTAATTCAAAATTAGGGTCAGGCTAAAAAAAAATAGAAAGTGACAATTTGTTGAAAATTCCTTCCTAATCTCCACTCCTTTTATTTGTTCTCATTTTGGG
>MU224311.1:3707700-3724405 GCA_018584345.1 Thuja plicata | reverse complement strand
ATATATATATATATATATATATATATATATTTATTTATTTATTTATTTATATATGAATAAAAGAAATTTACAATATTGTTATCAAGTTTTATATCTCCCCTTTTTTTTGAGAAGCATAACAAAACAACAGATTTAATATAAAGATGTATAACTGTAGATCATTTTTATATATATGTTCATGTGTAAATATATATAAATTTTTTTCTACTATTTATTTGAAAACCAGACAGCAATATAAAATTTTTAGATTTCATAGCTTAACTAAAAGAAAATGAAACATCCATATGAAAGAAATACACATCATGTAAAATTTTATTATACAAAAGAACTAGTATTTTCAATATCTGATTTTTATTTTATTTCCTTGCTGTCTAGTACAATTCTATCCTCCTTGATATTATTTCTTGTCACATTTCTAAGTTACTACAAAACTCATCTTCATAGAAAAGGGAAAATTTCTACTAAACTTAAAAGAAGAACTCCAAATATTCTTTCATAATGTTTTCTAAGATAACATACTTGTACATCCTCAATACTTCTTTTCTTTTACATAAATGGCTTCTTCCTACTAACAAGTAAATTAACTTTGAGCCTTAAAGGCTCTTTACAATATCTTTCCTTGACTAAATACATTACTAGCCAATACTTCATGGCCTTTACAAAAAAGGTAACATGATGTAATGAACATAAACAGCTACATTCTCTTTTCTTCCATGCTTATTCCAACTTCTATGTAATTTCAATCTTCAAATCTGCATTACAAAGCAAAACAAGGGGAAACTAGAAACCATGGGGCTGTTCTCCACCCAACCTAGGCCTCTTATGATGCTACCCTCGAGCTTGGAGAACCAAACAAAAGTGGGTGACATTCAAACAATAGACAACAACAAAGGAACATGAAGATCTTTACATTCAACTCCCATTCCCATAGGCTTTTACAAAGGATCACTCAAGGATCCTACTTTGAGTGAAGTGGACCAAGTACCCAAGGGAGAAGGCCAACCCAAAACATAAAAATCTCAGCCTTCACATGGCTTTCCATACACTTACTTTCACATTTTCAACTATAACAACTTCATACCCTTATGACCCGCAATGAAGCAACAATGAGGGAGGCTTCATGGAGCCCATACTCCATTCTTTTTCTCTCTCCTCTTTGAGGAAAGACTCTACACCAAGGGCTGTCATAACTCCTCCACCCCCAAGACTACTCTTCCCTCCCAAGGGTGAGTGAGTCTTGATACTCCCATTAACAAAACATACAAAGGAAAAACAAAATGAAAAGCATTGCAACAACATCAAACATTACAATAACAAACAAGATTCATGGTTTTCAACAAGTCCATAAACACAACAACAATCATTTAGCAAGAGCACATAAGATTACAAGAGAGAGAGAGAGAGAGAGAGAGAGAGAGTTGCACAAAATCCACCAACCTAGAATCCAAGCTTAAGGAAGAAAGTTGTAGAAGAGCTCCCTTTTTAGCCAAATCCCTCCTTCCAAGATCACCATATCTAGCTATGTCTCTAAGTTAGAGAGTGGGTGTTCAAACTCTCCAACTTGGAGATTTCCCACTAAAACGCCACGAGAAAGCTCATGGGGAGAAGAAAAGTTCTCTAATTGGTCCCTCTTCCCTAAACTCTTACACCTTACCAAAAATGGATCTAAAGAAGGAAGATTCAAAAAGGTGAATTATGTCTTAACACAAATATGTAATGGTGTTCTATCCAAGTCAAGCATCACAAGAGTTGATTTTCGACCAACTTGGGAAATCAACTTTTTGGAAGGGTCACATGGTCAACAAGAGGCTATCCTAGGGTTAAAATGGCCCTTAACTATTGGTATAACAAGTGGCCTACCTAAAAATGACCCCAACACACCCCTGAACACTTCACAACCCCTCTAAAAGTCCACTCAAAGAGTAATTTCGAAATTCCATTGAGATGACCACACTCCCATCTCCCAACCCAAGGTATGCATATGGGGATTCACTAATGTACTAATCTAGGTAGGTGGACAACCATTCCCAAGTTGACATGTCATGGCCTTAAGTACAAAAAACAAGTATCAAATGACACACACAACATTTACACATCACTAGGCCATGTCATATCCACTTGGGAAAAACTCACAAAGAATACGAAATACATTTTACGATTACATTTTCACAATCAACCAAATACATTTATGAATAAAATTACAAAACAATGAGGTCTTGTCTTTCATTAGACACAACCTTGGCTCAAACTGAGCTCACATATCCCTTTGTTTGGTTCCCCGAATAAAATACCATGGTTTCTTACCTCCACACTCAATTCAAATATCAGTAGTCCAAGGAAATAAATATACATCATAAAGAATTAAGCAATATTCAGAATATTAAGGAAATCATCGACATGCTAAGTTTATTACTAAGGATCACAAGATTACATCAATCTCATTTTAAGCATTTATCATAAGGTAAAATTTGCATTGCAAGAAATCAAAATTAAACATCTATTTCTAATAAATCCCAATCTCATCAATAACCATAACATAATCATAATGTATTTCCAAATCAATTGTCTCAAAATAACTGTCCATAATAGAAAACATAATATAGTCAATAAGGTGCATCATAAGGCATTATGTGTCCATACATCCAAAATGATCAAATCTGTGGCATAAAACATAAAATCCATAATGTCCAAAGTGCATCAAAAGTAAAGTATCATATACTAATTCTATCATAAGCAGAAAAATTGAAAAACTACGATGAGGTCTGGGGTGAGGCCTCACATTTAGAGTCGTATCTAGATTTGAATTTTGGAACCTTAGGTGTTACTTCTTCTTCTATAATCTATGATTCTTCTCTACTTGATTCAGGTTCATTGCATATAACATCAATGCAATCAAACATTTCCTCAATAATAGTATCTTAACTGCTAGGCCTGGGTTCATCTTCAATCATAGGTGCATATTCATAGTACCTTTCTTGGGTCATAAAATTTTCGTCAATATTTACATGAGTAATTTCAATTATCTTTCTTAATCTCAAATTGAAACATCTAATTGGATTGCTTTTAGTAGAGTAACCAAGGAAAATACCTTCATCGCTTCTTGTATCAAACTTACCAACACCATCATCTCCCTTGATGTAGCACTTGCTGCAAAAGATTCTAAAATATTTCACTATAGATACATTACCAAACAAAAGTTCATAAGGTTTTTTGTCCATGCCTAGCCTTAGTTGTGTTTTATTGATAGTATAGACTATTGTATTGACTTCATCTCTCTAATATCTATGCATAACTTTTCCTTCAATCATGATAGTGTGCATTGTATCAAGTATAATCTTGTTCCTCCTTTTTAAAATCTCATTCTATTGTGGGGTTCTAGGAGCACTCAACTATTTTTTTATTCCATTTTTTTCATAGTAGTCATAAAATTGATCAAATGTGAACTCTCCTTCTCTATCTAATCTTAGAAATTTCAGTTTTAATCTAGATTCATTCTCAACCTTATCTTTGAATATTTTGAACTTCTCAAAGGCTTCTGACTTCTCTTTTAAGAATGCAACCCACATCATCCTTAAAAAATCATCAACAAACAAAATGAAATACCTTTCTCCATAGTATGACGTTGTTGTAGTAGGACCACATAAATTTATATGTACTAGGTCCAATTTTGTTTTAGCTGAGTTCTGCTTTCTTCTGAAAGAACTCCTTGTTGGAGATTTGTTTCTGTGCAGTTGATTGATTGTATGTTTGTCATTGATGACAACATATAATACACAGTAGTGATTCTGTATGTACTTATTAGAAAGATAATATCAAGCCTTTTGTGGTTAGATACATGTTTTAGACATATTTATTATGTTATGTTCATACATATAGGTCCAGATATGATGTTTCAGTCAAGTTGTGTAATTCTATTTTTTACAGTTACAATTTAGGAAGAGTATCTGTTCAGAGCTGACGTATGTAACATGTTTCTTGAGTTGTGGCTATCTTTAGGATATGCATGTGTATATTCATAATTATATATAAGTTGATGATAGTTATCTAAAGGTGCTAAATGTGTTTCAAGAAGATTGCAAAGTTAGAGTTAATTTGGTGAAGCTGACTTACTGAAGTTTCGCATCTATTCAGTTTGTGTTGCTCGCACTTAATATTGTTTGCATGCTTAGTAAAGCCGACAAGGATGTTATGAAGATTTGTATTATAGGTCCCATGATCTCATACTTTGAGGAAGATACTTATAGCAAGTCATTTGTGATATGCTAAGTGCAAAAGATACAAAAACAGACAGAAAATGTACAGAGAAGAATATCAGTTATGGTTCATTCATCATGAGTCTATGTGAAGAACAAGTAGAAAATTACAATACACTAGAACTGATCAAGACAATAGGTCTACTCTATAGTTCATCTTCAGATATAGTGCATAGATATTCTACAAAAGGTTGTATCCTTTACCATTGAAGCAGTGAGCTTTTGGACAGTGAGACCACCACCCCTAACAGAGTTATTTGTAAAAGACTCCTAATAGGGTCTGACCCTTAACCAAGTCACTATACTTATTGTATTGTAAAGTACAAATCCTAACAAGGTTGAAATATCTTCTAATAGGGATTACTATAAACAAGTATAGTTCATTGTGGGTGCTAATTCCCACCCAGGTTTTTACCATTAGGTTTCCCCGTAATCAAATTGTGTGTTGTGTACTGTGTTATCTGGTTAAGCATTTACTTTATTGTATTTTGAAGTTAAGGAAGTAAAAATAATTAAAGTTATTGATAACTGATTCACCCCCCTCCCCTCTCTAAGTTATCCTTTGAGACTATTCTAACAATTGGTATCAAAGCCAAGTGCCTTGGAGAAGAAGCCTAATAGCTTAAGGTAGATTAGATGTCTTACTTCAGAAAAGAGAGCCCTAAGTTTGATCGAGAAAATTATCTGGATTGGAAAAACAAAATGATAACACATCTAGATTGTGTTGGATTTGAGATCTTTGAGATAGCTACATAAGAAGTTGTTATTCCATCTTTGAAAGACCTTGCAAAGGATGATGCTACTAATAGACAAAAGGAAACATTTACCAATAATGCAATTGCTAAAGAAGCCCTAATTAGTGCCCTATCTGACAGTGAATTTTCTGAGATCAAGAAAATTGACAGAGCATACATCATATGGAAGTATTTAGAAGATATGTTTGAAGGAGATATTCAGGCAAAGAATGCGGGAAGGAAGACATGGAAAAAGAAATACAACAATCTTGAGATGTTACCTGAAGAGAACATTAGAGCCTACAATCAAAGGATAAATGAAGCAGTCTTTCAAATTAGAAACAATGGTGGATAAATATCAGAAGAAGATATAATGGAAAAGTTGCTAACTACCTTAACATCAAACTATGAAAACAAGATAAGCATTCTAAGGAAACCATGCAATTCTCACAAGACTTCAAGAGAGAGACTTTGGTCAGCAAAATCTCTGCATTTGAGATATCAAGATTGAAGACTGAACCTAAAAGTGAAACAACCTTCAAAGCCTCAGTCCATGGTAATAAATCCTTACACATATCTAGCCGTAATGAGAAAGAAGAAGTTTATGAAGAACTAGAAGAGATCATTTCTATGATTACTAAAAGAGAAAAGAAAGGAAAAGGAAAATATGAAGGACAACTTCCATTCAAATGTTTTTCATGCAATAATATTGGTCACTTTCCATCTAAGTGTCCTAGAAGAGTCAAGAAGTTCAGATCTGATTACAAACCTAAATATAAGAAGGAATGTTACCATGCTGAAGAAGGTGTAAATAATGGAGATTCAGGAGAAGATGAAATTGGATTCATTGACCTTAGAGAGAAGGAAAAGTTTCTCAAGGAAATGGACATCGCAGATGAAAAAGAGGAACAAGAATTAGCCCTAATTTCCAAAGAAGACATCAAAACTGATTGGATCATTGATAGTGGATGCTCTCACCATATGAGAGGTGACAAAAAAAAAAATTTCATTTAGACAAATACAAAGGTGGTATGGTTATATTTGGAGATGACACTCATAAACCTATCATTAGCAGAGGTTCTATCACTTTGGATGGAAAGAAAAAGACAGATGATGTTCTATATGTTGATGGATTACATAATAACTTGCTAACTGTTGGATAGCTACTTGAAAAAGGTTATCATTTGGAGTTAAAAGAAAAAAAGTGCATCATTAACAACAAGGATGGAGACATGATTGTGTCAGGATCCAAAACAAAAGGTAATGTTTTTCAGCTAAATTCTGATGTAAGTTGTTTTGTTACAAAAGTAGATGACAATTGGTTAGGGCACAAGAGACTCTGGCATATAAATTTTAATAACATAGTAAAGATAAGTAATGTCAAGGAAGCCAAAGAACTTCCAAGTATTGCAACACTAGTTGACACAATGTGCAGGGAATGTGTTATGGGAAAGCACATAAGGAGTTCTTTCAAAAGCAAGCAGAACTCAGCTGAAAAAAAATTGGACCTAGTGCATACAGATTTATGTGGTCCTACTCAAACAAGATCATACTACGGAGAAAGGTATTTAATTTTGTTTGTTGATGATTTTTAAAGGATGATGTGGGTTGTGTTCTTAAAGGAGAAGTCTGAAGACTTTGAGAAGTTCAAAATATTCAAAGCTAAGATTGAGAATGAATCTGAATTAAAACTGAAATGTCTTAGATCAGATAGAGGAGGAGAGTTTACCTCTAATCAGTTTTATAATTACTATGAAGAACATGGAATGAAAAGATAGTTGAGTGCTCCTAGAACTGCTCAATAGAATGGGATTGCAAAAAGGAGGAGCAGGATTATACTTGATACAGTGTGCACTATGATGATTGAAGGAAAAGTTGCACACACATATTGGAGAGATGCAGTGAATACAATAGTCTATACTATCAACAAAACTCAATTGAGGCCAAGCGCAGATAAGACACCCTATAAAATTTGGTTTGGTAATGTGCCTATAGTAAAGTATTTTAGAATCTTTGGTAGCAAGTGCTACATCAAGAGAGATGATGGTGTTGGTAAGTTTGATGCCATGAGTGATGGAGGTATTTTCCTTGGTTACTCTACAGAAAGCAAAGCATATAGTTGTTTCATTTTAAGATCGAAAAAGATAATTGAAAGTACTCGTGTAAAAATTGATGAAAATTTTATGGTTCAAGAGAGGTACTATGAATATGCACCTATGATTGAAGATGAACCTAGGCCTAGCAGCAAGGATACTGTTATTGAAGAAATGTTTGAATGTTTTGATGTCTCATGCAATGACCCTAAATCAATCAGAGAAGAATCATAGATTATAGAAGAAGAAGTCACACCTAAGGTTTCAAAATTCCCATCAAGATACCACTCTAAAGATGATATCATTGGAGATCAGAGAAGCAGTGTTTTGACCAGATCAAAAGAAAAAAGTCTAGCAATGGATGAAGAGGTATGTTTACTTTCACAGATTGAACCTTTATGTGTTGAAGATGCTTGTAATGATTCTGATTGGAAGAATGCAATGAAAGAAGAATTAGATCAGATAATTAAGAATGATACATGGGAACTCGTCCCTAGACCCAGTGACAAAAATATGATTGGAACAAAGTGGGTATTCAGAAACAAGATGAATGAAGATGGTACAGTATTAAGAAACAAAGCAAGATTGGTATGTAAAGGATATGCACAGAGATAAAGAATAGAATACATTGATACATTTGCCCCTATGAGAAGACTGGAAGCCATTAAATTGTTCTTGGCCTATGCAACATTCAAAGACTTTAAAGTTTATCAAATGGACGTAAAGTCAACTTTCTGAATGGTGACTTGAAGGAAGAAGTCTACATAGAACAACCTGAAGGATTTATTCTTTTAGATAAACAAGACATGGAATGTAGATTGAAGAAAGCACTCTATGGTCTTAAACTAGCCTCAAGAGCTTGGTATGAGAGACTTGATGGTTATCTTACCAAGAATGGATTCAAGAAAGGTGCAACAAATTGTAAATTATTCACAAGAGAGACACTTGATGGATTACTACTAGTTGCCATATTTGTCGATGACATTATCTTAGGAGGTAATGACAATATTAGTACAACATTTGCAAAATAAATGCAAAATGAATTTGAAATGAGCATGATTGGTCCTATAAAATACTTTTTGGGACTAAATGTAAAGCAGACAGATAAAGGTATATTTATTAATCAGTCAAAATATGTGAAAGAAGTATTGAAGACCTTCAAAATGGAAGACTGTAAGCCAGTATGCACCCCTATGATAACAGGAAGAAACCTTTCAAAAGATGATGATTCCACAGTAGTTGATAAGACATTGTACAAATCTATGATTGGAAAACTCATTTATCTAACTCAATCTAGACCTAACATATCTAATGTAGTTGGCATTGTTGGAAAATTTACAGCTGAACCCAAGCATAATCACCTAATTGAAGTCAAGAGGATATTCATATATCTAAAGGGAACTATAGACTATGGTTTATGGTATCCTAAATCAGAGAATGTACAACTTCATGTGTATACAGATGTAGATTGGGCAGGATGTATTGATGATAGGAAGAGTACTTCATGAGGAGTAGTATTTCTTAGAGATAGGTTAGTTTCTTGGATAATAAAGAAGAAGAATTATATTTCTCAGTCCACGGTAGAAGTTGAATATGTTGCAGTAGCACTAAATTGTTCATCCATGGTTTGGATCAAGCAGATGGTTAAAGACTTTTGCATTCAGGTTGATTATCCTATTGTGATTCATTGTGATAACACTAGCACTATTAACATGTCTAAGAACCTTGTGATGCATGCAAAGACAAAAAACATAGAGATCAATTACCATTTTCTAAGAGAAAAGGTTGCAGACAAAGAAGTAAAATTGGACTATGTGAGCACCAAAGAACAGTTGGCAGATATTTTCACAAAACGTTTATCAAAGGATAATTTTGAGTAGCTCAAAGAGAAGTTGGGAGTAATTACCTCTCCTGAGTCTGAATAGATAAAGTAGAAAGTACATCAGTCTTGTGTGACTGATGAATGGTTGACTAATCTACTTCTAGAGTAGTACCTGTGCCTAATTTTTTGACATCCTTTGCCATTGATGTCAAAGGGGGAGTATATAGTAAGGGGGAGCATATACTATGGGGGAGTATAAAAATAGTCAAAAGAACTAAGGACATTGAGAAGATTGTATAAGAAAGAGGACACCATGAATAGAGGATGTTTTTAATATCATATGTTTCCATGAATGTCAAAGGGGGAGATCATTGGAGATTTGTTTTTGTGTAGTTGATTGATTGTATGTTTGTCATTGATGACAACATATAATACACAGCAGTGATTCTATATGTACTTATTAGAATGATAATATCAAGCCTTGCATGGTTAGATACATGTTTTAGACATGTTTATTATTTTATGTTCATACACACAAATCCAGATGTGATGTTTGGGTCAAGTTGTGTGATTATGTTATTGGCAGTTACAGTTATGGAAGAGTATCTGTTCAGAGCCGATGTATGTAACATGTTTCTTGAGTTGCACCTATCTTCAGGATATGTGTGTGTATATTCATGATTATTTATGAGTTGATGATAGTTATCGAAAGGTGCCAAACATGTTTCAAGAAGATTGCAAAGTTAGAGTTAATTTGGTGAAGCTGACTTAGTGAATCGTCACATCTATTCAGTTTGTGTAGCATGAACTTAATATTGTTTGCGTGCTTAGTATAGCCAAAAAGGATTTTATGAAGAGTTTTATTATAGGTCCCATGATCTCATACTTTGAGGAAGATACTTATAGAAAGTCATTTTTGATACGCTAAGTGTGACTGATAAGAAAAGAGACAGAAAATGTACAAAGAAGAATATCAGTTGTGGTTCATTCATCAAGAGTCTATGTGAAGAAGAAGTAGAAGATTACAATACATTGGAACTGATCAAGATAGCAGGTCTACTCTACAATTCATCTTTAGATATAGTGCATATCTATTCTAAAAAAGGTTGTAGCCTTCACCATTGAAGCAGTGAGCTTTTGGACAGTGTGTCCACCACCCCTAACAAGGTTATTTGTAAAAGACTCCTAGCAGGGTCCGACCCTTAACCAAGTCACTATACTTATTGCATTGTAAAGTAAAATTCCTAATAGGGTTGAAATATCTTCTAACAGGGATTACTATAAACAAGTATAGTTCATTGTGGGTGCTAATTCTGACCAGGGTTTTTACCATTTGGTTTCCCCATAATCAAATTGTGTGTTGTGTACTATGTTATCTAATTAAGCATTTAGTTTATTGTAATCTGAAGTTAAGGAAGTAAAAATAATTAAAGTTATTGATAACTGATTCACCCCCCCCCCCCTCTCAATTATCCTTTNTTGATAACTGATTCCCCCCCCCCCCCCTCTCAATTATCCTTTGGGACTATTCTAACACTCCTTACATGCTTTCCCATAACGCATTCCCTCCATATTGTGTCTACTAGTCTTGCAATACTAGTAAGATCTCTAACTGCTTTGACATTGCTTATCTCTACTATGTTATCAAAATTGATATGACAAAGTCTCTTGTGCCATAACCAACTGTCATCCACTTTTGCAACAAAACAACTTACATCTGAATTGAGCTGAAAAACATTACCTTTTGTTTTTTTATCTTGATGCAATCATGTGTCCATATTTGTTTCTAATGATGTATTTGTTGTCTTTGAATTCCAAATGATAACCTTTATCAAGTAGTTTTCCAACACTTAGTAGATTGTGATGTAGTGCATCAACATGCAAAATATCATCTTTCTTATTCTTTCCATCCAGGGTGATGGATCCTCTTTCTATGATAGGTTTGTGAGTGTTATCTCTGAATCTAACCATACCACCTTTATATTTTTCTAGGTGAACAAATCTATCTGTATCACCTGTCATATGGTGAGAGCATCCACTATTAATGATCCAATAAGTTCTAAGGTTTTCTTTGGAAATTAGGGCTAACTCTTCTTCTTCCTTTTCATCTGCAATGTCCATTTCCTCGAGCAACTTTTCCACGTCTCTAAGGGAAATGAATCCAATTTCATCCCCTCCTGAATCTTCATCAGTTACACCTTCTTCAACATGGTAACATTCCTTCTTATATTTGGGTTTGTAATCAAATCTGAACTTTTTGACTCTTATGGGACTCTTAGATGCAAAGTGGCCAATCTTGTTGCATGAAAAACATTTGAATGGAAGTTGTCCTTCATATTTCCCTTTGCCTTTCTTTTCTCTTTTAGCAATCATAGCTATGATTTCTTCCAGTTCTTCATCAACGTCTTTCTTATTATTGCTAGAGATGTGAGATTTCTTACCATAGACTGATGCTTTCAAGGCTGTTTCACCTTTTGGTCTATTCTTAAATCTTGATTTCTAAAATGCAGAGATTTTACTGATCAAAGTCTCTCTTTTGAAGTCTTGTGAAAATTGTATAGTTTCCTCTAGAATATTCAACTCTTTTTCATAGTCCAATGTTAGAGTAGTCAAGAGATTTTCCATAATATCTTCCTCTGATATTTCTCCACCATTGTTTCTGATTCCAAAAATTGCTTCATTTATCCTCTGATTGTAGGCTCTAATGTTCTCTTCAGGTAACATCTCAAGACTGTTGTATTTTTTTTTCCATGTCTTCCTACGCACATTATTTTTTAGAATGAATTTAGAATAACTAAGAGTGGAGGGGTAAATCAATTATCCTCAGGTCTAGATGCAGCAAATAAAACTTTCTGTATTTTAGATCTACTCAGTATCAGTAGCATAAGTCAACAACTTTAAACATGTAGTTTACTGTCAATTGAAATTTACTTGTAAAAACATAATAGTAAAGTAAACCATGAGGATTCACACAAGTTGACACAATTATTTAACATGGAAACCCAATATGGGAAAAACCACCAGTAACATGCTACCAAGTTTTCGCTCTTCTGAAGTGATGCCCTATGAGGAGCCAACCCTATGAAAAGTTATAATAACACACTACTAGGTGTGACCTAGTTAAAGGATTTAATCACCCTATCAGTTGTGGCTTTGTTAGAGGACTTAGAACATTCCAATTTGAATGTCACCTTGTTAGAGGATTTATAAAAATGACTGTTAGGTCAACCTTGTTAAAGGATTTAACTAATATAATGGTGAGAAAGTAATCAATAGTTATGATCTAGTACATACAACTTACTTTGCAAATTGAAATCCAATTACAGCTATGATGTCAACTTACTAGATAGCCTACATTGTCATCTCAACCTTCTGATCTTCTTGGAAATTTGTCAAGCAATCACACATGCTTCTGTATTTAGCCTTCTCTGCTAGATTATGTGAAATAGTAAATCAACTCTACAACTCTTTTGCATCCACTTTTCATTCAACAACACACTTCAGCATACCAAATGAATAACCCCTTGAGGTTATCATATACCTCTCTATTTAGGTTAGATAAATCTTTTTCTACTTAAACAATATCGTAGATCTTAGGTTAGGTCAGATCCAATGGATCATTCCATCTTTGCATTCATTTACTTCTCCAAAGTAGTCACTAATTAAATCTTGAAACCATGCATTAATTATGGTTACCCATACATTAAATGACATGGATCAATCTTTACTTAACGTTACATATCCATATGAAATTAACTAAGTTGGCGAGAGATCTCAAATCTCATCATTAATCAAATTTCTGTAAGTCGACCAACATCACTATTTTCACTCAGCAATTTCAATGGTGCTCAGCTTTGAACAACTTTTCTCATCACGAACAACTTTACTCGGCACAAGCAATTTTTCTCAGCACAAGCAACTTTGCTTGACATAGAACTGCCAGAAAAACTATCTTTGAAAGATAAACCACTAATTACTTTGCCAGAGTGCCAACTAATCAAGTACCCTTTTATTTGCCTTAACTCAACCATTCACTTGGTCTTCTTGTTAAATCTTCTCCATCAACAATAGATATGGTACTCAAACAAATTACAATAGTCTCACCACTAAAGGTTTGACAGCAATGACAAAATAACAATTGCTTGCATTATCACTTTCTAACAATCTCCCTCTTTGGCATTGATGGCAACACAAAAATATTAAAACAATGATTTAACAAGCATAGTTACCAACCAATCCAAAATTTCACCTATGTTCCTTGATATGAACAAATCTTCATTAAAATATCTTTAGCTTCATCCTGATTCTTATCTGTAAAAATTTCTCCCTCGGTGTCTCTAATCACACTGTAATCATCTGTGTCTAATCATCTATAGAATCCCTCTAAGTAGATAATCACTTCAATATTTTCAATAGGTAATCTCTCCCTTAACTTAACTTCTTCTTGTTTATAGGTAATCTCTCCCTCTTTGAAAACAATGCCAAAGATGTCAAAAATCATTATCATGTACATCCTTAGTATCATGTTGATCCTGTCATCTTTGATTATGACTGATTTTCTTTTATGTCCTTGTTCACCTTCACAACTTTAGCCAGCATCCTAAAGTGTGACTTACGATGCATCAATGTGTCAATTATTCTGAATGTAACATTTGATGCAACAGTACCATACAAAACTTAATTAGCCTCAGCTAGGGGAATCACCCCCAATTAACCTCATAGATAATCATGAGCATCCTTGGGTAGTGCTTTTATGAATATGTCTGCTAATTGTTCTTTAGTGTTCACATAGTCCAATCTCACTTCTTTATTCTGAACTAGCTCCCTCAAGTAATGATACTTGATAGCTATATGCTTTTTTTTTGAGTGCATGAAAGGATTTTTAGGAATATTAATAGCACTCATGTTATCCCAATATATGAAAACTGGGTCAATGATTTCTTCCTTCATACATTTTATTAGTATCTTTAACCACACAATGTTAGAATAGTTAACTGCTACTACCACATACTCGACTTTAGCTGTAGATTGTGAGGTGCAGTTCTATTTCTTGCTTGTCTAGGAGATCAATCTCTTTCCAAAAATAAATGCTCCACTAGTAGTGCTTTTCCTATCATCAACCTTTCCAGCCAAATCAAAATCAGTGTAAACTCTAAATTCAAACTTGTCATTCTTTTTGTAATACAGACCATAGTCATCAGTTCCTTTCAAATATCTCAGAATCCTTTTTACTGCCATCATGTGAGTTTCTGTGGGATTAGTAGAAAATATTGCAACAATCCTGATAGCTAGGGCAATATCAGGTCTACTATATACACCATATTGTAGTTTTCCAATGATTGATCTATAGAGTGTTTGGTTCACTTCTTTTGAGTCATCATCTTTTGTCAGCTTCTGTCTAGTAACCATGGGTGTACTCACTGGTTTGGACTCTTCCATTCCAAATTTTTTTAGTATCTCTTTGATATATTTAGATTGAGTGATATAGATACCATTCTTCATTTGATAAATTTGTCATCCAACAAAGAATTTTATTTCACCAAACATAGACAACTCAAACTTAGTTTGCATCTCTGTTGCAAATTTTTGACATAACACATCTTGTCTACTAAATATGATGTCATCTACAAAAATTTTAGCCAATAGTGTACCTTTTCTTTGCTCTATCTTTAAGTACAAGTTGTTGTTGTCATTGGTTCTTGCAAATCCAATCTTGATTAGATAATTGTGCAATCTCTCATACCATGTTCTTGGCACTTGCTTCAATCCATATAGCGATTTGTGCAATCTGCAAACCATATCCATTTTCTTTGGATCTATAAAACCATCAGCTTGCTTGATATACACTTCTTCTTCCAAGATTCCATTGAGAAATGCAAATTTCACATCCATCTGATAAACTTTGAATCCTTTATAGGTTGCATATGCAAGTAAGGTTCTGACACCTTCCAATCTAGCAACTGGGGAGAAGGTTTCACCGTAGTCAATTCCTTCCTCCTGTGCATAACCCTTTCATACCAGTCTAGCTTTGTTTCTTGTCACATCTCCATCTTCATTCAGTTTGTTCCTGAATACCCACTTAGTGCCAATTACATTTTTGTCCTTTGGCCTAGGTACAAGTGTCCAAGTTTTTTTCTTCTCAATTTGTTCAATTTCCTCATTCATTTCTTGTATGCAATCTTCATTATCTAAAGCATCTTTCACTATTTTGGGCTGAAAATCACATAACTGACATGTGCCATTTTTCAACTTACTTCTTGGCATAACAGAAGAATCCTTTGATCCAATGATTTGATCAGAATTGTGATTTCTTCTCCCATATTTTGCTAGAGTAGGCTCAGCCCTTGCTTTAGGTTCATTGTCAGTATTTAGTTCTGGTTGATTTTGTGACTCGGCATCTCTATCAGATAGCTTGGCATTCACTTCCAGTTGCTCAGCAACTCCACTCTGTGACTCGGCAGGTGCATGTTGTGGCTCATCAGTAGTCTCAGGTAGTGAATTAGAATCTTCCTCATCTAGATATATGAATGATCTATAGCTTTCAGGCTCTTGTGTACTTTTAGCTTCAGTTCTTTCTACAAAATCATCAATTCTTACATTTACACTTTCAACAATTTTGTTAGTATTAGACTTCAGACATTTGTATGCTTTACTTTTTGTTGAATAACCAAGGAATATGTCTTCTTCTCCTTTAGCATCTAGTTTTCCATTTCTATTGTCTTTTAGTATAAAACATTTTCTTCCAAAAAATTTAAAATACTTTACACTAGGTGCATAAACATGCCAAAGTTCATAAGGTGTATCATTTGTACCTTTCTTGACTTTAACTCTATTAAGTGTATAGACTATAGTACTTACAGCTTCTTTCCACTATTTCGGTGTGACATTTTTCTCCATCATTAGTGTTCTAGCACAGTCCATGATAGATCTATTTCTTCATTTAGCAATACCATTTTGTGGAGGAGTCCTAGGTGCAGACATCTATCTTTTTTATGCCACGGTCATTGCAGAACCTATTAAACTCATTAGAAATATACTCTCCACCTCTGTCAAATCTTAAGCATTTCAAATATTTGCTTGATTCCTTTTCAACTTTAGCTAGGTAGCATTTGAATAATTGGAATGCATCAAATTTTTCTTTGAGAAACATTACAGTCATCATTCTTGAATAATCGTCAACAAATAGAATAAAATATCTAGCACCAAAATAGCTTCTTTCTCTAATGGGACCATAGAGATTAGTATGGACCAATTCCATAATTTCCTCTGATACATGTGTTTTACTCTTGAAACTAGGCTTAGTCATCTTTCCTAGTTGACATTGTTTACACATAGCATTCTCAGGTTTCTTTAACTTAGGTAGCCCTCTAACCTTTTTCAGTTTACTTATGCTTAGCAAGTTATAAAATTTTACATGACACAACCTCTTATTCCATAACCAAAAATCATTTTATTGTGCAAACAAACATGTTTCTTCAGATAAATCTAGATAAAATAAGTTACCTTTAGTCTGATCACCACTTCCAACAAGTTCTCTAGTAGAGTCATAGATCTTAGCTTTTCTGTGATGGAATTCAACTTTGTAACCAGCAGAGTTCAGTTATGCAACACTCATCAAATTGTATTTAAGATCATCAACCTAATACACATCATCATATTTGATTTTGTCAGTTAGATTAATCAATCTATTACCTTTGATAAGACATGGTGAATCATTACCAAATTTTACATATCCTCCTTTACATTGGTTTAGGGTTTCAAACTTATCTTTGTCACCAGTCATATGATGGGAACAACCACTGT
>MU224311.1:3652242-3697296 GCA_018584345.1 Thuja plicata | reverse complement strand
GTTATTCTTGCACTACCACATACCTTTTCTTCTGTGTCATTCAATGGCTTTAGCTTATGTCGCACTCCATCCTTTGTCATGGAATAGGTATTCGCATGACCATCATGTACAACACATCTGTCAAACTTCCATGGTCTACCCAACAACATATGACATACATCCATAGATATGATATCACATAGTACCTCATCATGGAATCCACCAATCTTGAACTCCACGAGGCATTATTCCTTGACCATGACCTTGTGGTCATCCTGTACCTAGGCAATCCGATATGGATGTGGGTGTTTTTGTCTTTTGAGCTTAAACTTTGTCACCATCTCTTCCGACACCAAATTGTTAGTGCTTCCACTATCAATAATCACATCACAACACTTACCCTCACACTTGCATCTGGTGTGAAACAGGCTCCTCCTTTGTTTAGGTTCATTCTCACCACTCAATAGGAATCTTCTGTTAATTAGTGTTTCTCCTCTTTTAGCATCTTCAGAATGTGACGATCTGGCATCCTCATCTACATGTGCAACTCTAGCCTGGCCTTCATTTCTCCTGTCTATTCTTCTTTGGTGCTGAGGACATTCAAATGCCCTATGACCTTCTTCTCCATAGTGAAAACATGTTCCATGGAAGCCTCCTCTTCCAGATCCTTGTCCTCTTCATCTTCCTCTCTGATCTCTATTATTCTAATCTTGGAAACAATTTGAATTCTTTCCTCGCTGATTCTGACTGTTACTGGCCTCATCCTTCTTGTTTGGATCTTCATTTCAGCCACCATATGACCATCCACCAGATCTTCCACCACGACCTCTTCCATTTTTCCTGCTCTCAAAATTCTTGTTCATCTTTTCTTCTACTTTTAGGGCAAATTAGTATGCCTCCTTAATACTATTCATTCAAACCAGATTCAACTCCTTCTGAATGCTTTGCCTCAACCCATTAAGGTAACACACAAATTTCTCCTTATCAACTTCTGCATGGCCTATTCTAATGAGGATTTGATAGAACTCCTCTGTATACTCCTGAACAGATCTTCATCCTTGCTTCAAACTTTGCATTTTCTTTAGCAGGTCAAGCTCATAATCAACAGGAATGAACTGTCACTTCAACTTATCCACCATCTGATCCCATCTCGTGATTTTATCCTTTCCCCTTCAATTTTTCTCTAATTGAATCTCCTACCACTAGATCTTCGCATGACCCTTCAGTCTGGCCTTCGCAAACTTGACCCGATCAGGATCCTCAATATCTTCATACTCAAAATATTCTTCACATTTGTTGATCCAATCAATCAACTCCTCTGGGTTAAGATTCTCTAAAAAGGTAGGAACGTCAATCTTAGGTCTTTTTTCAATCTTGGAAATGGCTCAGAAAATCCTTTCTTCTTCTTGATTCAAAACTTCAACTTCTTCTTGATCATCATTTCCTTCTTCGGCTTCGTCCTCACTTTCGTTTCTAACATTAAGATTCATTCCTCTGTGAATCTCTTCTTACAATGCTCGCACTTGTCTCTAGAGCTCTCTAACCTCAGGTGTCACAACACCAGCTCTTCCACCACGTTCCCTTTGTGGAGGCATTTTTGTGATGCGTGTTGAAACCCTAACCATAGTCCTGGTGCAAACTACCTCACAGTCGATGGTTTGTTTACACACTCAGGAACTCCTTCTTTGATACCACTTGATGAAGGGTGCTCCCCTTAATGCCACAAATACATAAAAGAAACAGAGAAGAAACAACAATTTGAAAGAATAGAAAATAGGCTTCTTATTATCTCCACAAATGTGGAATTACACTATGCAAAGCCACATGGGCACTCCCCTTAATTTATTCTATAGGAAAAAGCCTTGAATTATTACCCAAATCTTGATGAAGGGTGCTCTGCTTAATGCCATAAACACATAACAGAAATAGAGAAGCAACAACAATTTGCAAGAAAAGAAAATGGGCTTCTTATTATCTCCACAAATGTGGAATTACAAACTTTCAGAATTACAATATGCAAAGCCACATGGGCATTCCCCTTACAATATATTATGTAGACAAAGCCTCAAATTATTACCCAGATCTACCCAAAACTGCATAGACAACACTACGGGCCTTCTTTATATAGGCAATTTCCACCACCCGAGAAGGTTCCAGAAATCTAGTCATTAAGGCCGACTACCCTTAGCATTTAATTATTTTTCACTTTTATTACAAAAGGGTCGGCTTTAAATATTTACAAAACATGAGATTAGGTAGCCCAACTTCTGTAAGCCATAACTTTTGAACCATAGCTCTGATTGGCTATTATAACCACTTTCCGGAAAGGGGAGATCGCGATCTATAGTTCCTGACTAGTGAAGTGCTAGTTAGCTAGGGGTTTGACCTCGATTCGGAGCCTCTAAGATCCGTAAAATTAAGCTCAAATATTTTGCACCCTAAAATCTCAACAGTAAATCCTTAATAACTTTGCCAATATAGATGATCTGGCAATGAAATTCATCTCGCATTCTTATATGACTAAGATGAACCTTCACCTGAAAAATTAGAACATTTTGAGTTCAAACGACCAACTTACTAAAAATAGTAAGTTTCCAAAAATAGCAACTTTGTACAAAATAGCCCTTATTGAATAGAAAAAACACATTTTTGGATGATGCAAGATTTCCCTTACACCCAAGATGCTCCTGGATCAATAATTCTTTAGCTTTCCTTCATCTTGATTGATCGAGACTGTATGAAGTTATCCATCATTAGTTTCTCTTCAGCATCCTCTTTCTATTCACTCCCCTTCTCATGTATGTGATTTCCAGAAATAAATTATGCTTGTCTCTTATATAGACATGATATTCATTATTTCTTGATTGTTGATTCTTGATTCTTGGCATGAAAAACAATCCAGCCAATTCGATTTAAAGCTTTAACTCCTGATTTATCTCATAGTTATCTTCTTCCCAACTGTACAAATCTTCTATAAATCAATTACTTAACTCTGGTCGAATAAAAAAAAGAAAAACCATTTAATTCTATCCTTAAGCTCTGTCAGCTAGATATTTTATCATTTTCTAAACTCTCTATTCTGTCGGTCAACTCTATAGTTAGTCATTGGTGATAACTACCAGTTCTGTCAGTGTGACTTTAGTCAACTTTGGGATCTCCGTCCATCAAGCATCATTGGATTTTACTCATTGGGTAACTTTGTTTTCAGCTCATCAGGCATCCTGTGATTTTTCTTCATCAGGAAATACTATCTTCAGCTTGTCGGGCAATACTATCTTTAGCTCATCCAGTATCACTGTGACTTTTGTTCTTTGCCTTTACCAATGGTGTGCACTCTGTCGGTGTTGTCTATCACTTAGTGAAATCTTGACTTTTATGCATTGCTAAAATAATAATCTCTATTCCATTGATTCTCTGAAGTCTTTGGTATTATGTACATGACCGTACAGATGATATCAAGTTGACATCAATGACAATACAAACCATTAACTAATTTAATGCCTTGCATTATCTTCAACTTAACATTATCAAACATTCAATCAGTTACATGTCATCAATCTCTCCCTTTGGCATTGATGGTAACATACTATATTATCACACTATACTATTTCTAATACAATATGAAACATAATACTTGAGATTTATCAGATTACTAAATAATTTGTTTTGATAATTGATAAAAATGTCTGACCACCAGTAAGATTTATGTTAGCTTAGATTTGATTATTGCAACTTTCTATGTTTCTTGTTCTTATGTGTTGCGTCCTTGCCTTGTGTCAATATCTATCTTTTGAATATTCTTATTCTTTGATGTCTCTGTCTTTTGTCAGCAACTCTCCCTTTATATATGATTCCTTCATACAAATTCTCTCCCTATGGATATGATCTCTCCTTGTTCTGAGTAATCTAATAATGGATAATCTTTCTTCTTTTTCTAAAGACTGTGATAATTTGGAAAATTTCTCTCCCTTTGAAAACAATGCCAAACAAATATCTCATAGATATCTGACATTAATGTCAAGTGATGTTTTCCCTTGATCCATAATATTTTCCTTGAATTTCTCTTATCCCTTAGCAATACATCAATATGATCTGGTGCTCAATTATGATATATACCTTTCTGTATATAGAAATAGATTTGAAGTTCATCTTGTTGTTTGCATCAACATGACTGATATTCTAATAATATATAGGCTGATGTAGCCTTTAGTATTTCACTGACTGGTAGACAAGGGTTTGACCCCTAGTCTCTCTCTCAGGTACTCAAATGTATCCTTGGGTAGTGGCTTGGTGAAGATATCAGCCAATTGTTCTTTTGATTGCACATGCTCAAGTATCACCTCTTTTTATTGAACTTGTTCTCTTAAGTAATGATACTTGATTGCAATGTGTTTTGTCTTGAAATGCATGACTAGATTCTTGGGAATGTTTATTGCACTAATGTTATCAAAATAGATAATCACTGGTTTTGAGATCTTCATATGCATACCTTCCAGCAACTATTTGATCCATGCAATATTTGAGTAGTTTGTAGTAGCAGCAACATATTCTTCTTTTGCAATAGATTGTGAGATGCATCCTTGCTTCTTGCTAATCCATGTGAAAAATTTGTCACCCATAAAGAATGCTCCTCCAGTTGTGCTCTTCTGGTCATCAATATTTTCAGCATAATTAGCATCAGTAAACACCTTAAGTTCAAATTTGTCTTCTCTTTTATACCATAAGCTAAATTCCTCAGTATTCTTCAAATATCTTAAGATTCTTTTCACAGTAGTTATATGTGATTCCTTGGGGTTTGCAAAAAATCTAGCAACAATTCCTACTACATGTGCAATATCTAGTCTAGTGTGTACAACATACATGATTTTTCTAATCATTGATCTATACAAAGTCTAATTTACCTCTGTTGTCTTGTCTTCCTTTGATAATTTTCTTTCAGTGGCCATCGGTGTTCCAACTAGTTTTGAATCTTCCATCTTGAAAATTTTCAGGACCTCTTTGATGTATTTGGACTGTGTAATGAAAATACCTTCACTTTGTTGAATGATCTATAGACCAAGAAAGAACTTGATCTCTCCAAAAATATACATCTCAAAATCTTTACTCATCTCATCAACAAATTATTTTCATAGCATATCATTTTCCTCCAAATATGATGTCATCAACAAATATTTCAGCAATCAAAGTGTTAGCATCAGTATCTTCTTTTAAGTAAAGATTACTATTTTTTCTAGTCCTTATGAATCCAATACATATTAGATAGGAGTTAATCCATTCATAATAGGCTCTATGAGCTTGTGTTAATCCATACAAGGCTTTGTGAAGTCTACATATCATGTTTCTCTTGTCTGGATCCACAAACCCTTCTGGTTGTTCAATGTATACCTCTTCTTCAAGTATTCTATTTAGGAATGCTTACTCTACATCCATTTGATATACTTTGAATCCTTTATATACAACATAAGCGAGTAGTATTCTTACTCCTTCTACCCTAGAAATGGGTGAAAAGGTTTCTCCATAGTCTATACCTTCCTCTTGTGCATACCCCTTGCATACTAGTCTTTCTTTGTTCCTTGTGACTTCTCCATTCTTGTTCATCTTGTTCCTGAATATCCATTTAGTACCAATGACATTCTTTTCATCTGGTCTTGGCATAAGTGTCCATGTTTTTTTCTTCTCAATCTCATCATTCATAGCACTTATCCATTCTTCATTATCTAGTGTAGCATTGATAGATTTTGGCTAAAACTCACAAATTAAGAAACTGGAGTTTAAAGACTTACTTCTTGTTCTTGTACCAACTTTATTATCTCCTATGATCTGGTCCTCTGGATGGTTCATTCTTACATATCTTTCAAGTAAAACTACAACTCTTTGTGTATTAGCTTGATCTTCATTACCTTTCACATTATCTTGATCATTATCTTGACCGTCGGTAACAACATTCTGACCGTCGGTTGAAACATTTTGTTGTTCTGGGATTAAGAACTATTTCTCGAGTAGAGTTATGGTTTCTTCATAGTATACAAACTTGTTGCAGTCCTCTGGTTCTTTTGTGCTTTCCAGCTCATTCTTTTCTGCAAATTCATCAATCTTTACATTTGCACTTTCAACTATTTTGTTAGAAGCCTTGATTAGACATTTAAAAGCTTTTCTCTTTGTAGAATACCCCAGAAAAATACCCTCATCACTTTTGGCATCAAGCTTTCCATTTCTATCATCCTTTAAGACATAACATTGACTAGCAAATATTTTAAAGTAACTTACATTTAGTGTTTTACCATACCATAGCTCATAAGGTGTCTTCTTTGTGTCCTTCTATACTTTTTTAAGTGCATAAACAATAGTGCTGACAACTTCCCTCCAAAATATTTGGGTGATGTCCTTTTCTATCATTAGTGTTCTTGCACAATCAACTATTGATCTGTTCCTTCTCTCAGGTAATCCCATTTTGCTGTGGCGTTCTTGGTGTAAAAACCTGTGTTTTTATACCATGCTCATTACAGAAATTAGTCAATTCATCTGATATAAATTATCCTCCTCTATCTGATCTTAAACATTTTAGATCCTTACCACTTTGTTTTTCTACCATAGCCTTATACCATTTAAACATCTTGAATGCTTCATATTTTTCTTTTAGAAACATGACTGTCATCATTCTAGAGTAATCATCAACAAAGAGAATAAAATATCTATCTCCATAATAACTCTTTGTCATCATACGTCCACATAAATTATTATGGACTAATTCTAGAATATCATCAGATGTATGGGTTTTACTTCTAAAACTAGACTTTGTCATTTTACCTTTTTGACAATTTTTGCACATGATGTTGTCTAGTTTTGTCATCATCGGTAAGCATCTTACACTTCTTCTATTTATTTTCATCATGTTGTCAAAATTTACATGACACAATCTTTTGTTGCACAACCATATGTCTTCATTTCTAGTCATTAAGCAAGTGGTGTTAGTATCATTCAGATAGAATAAGTTACCTTTAGTTTGTTCACTGATACCAATCAGTTTTCCTAATTCATTGAAGATCTTTGCTTTCTTATTTTCAAATGCAATAAATTATAATTCAATCCTTTTACCCAAAAGAATTTTCACATTTAATCAAGTTATTCAACATTATAGTTCCTTTACCTTCAACCGGACAAGGTGTATCATTACCCATACTTACTGTACCACCATTATAATACTCAAAAGTGTTAAAATTTTCTTTGTCACTGGTCATATGGTGAGTGCAACCACTATCTATAATCTAGATATCATTCTTGCTAACCTTAGATATGAGTGTATTTTCTTCATACCTTTCATCTTCATCTAAATCATCCTTCACAGCTACAAATACCATCTCAATGTCATCATCAGGTTCGATGTTAGTATCTTCATCTTTGCAAGTAGCTAGGTAGCTAGCCTTCTTACCTTTATCCTTGTAGTCTCAGGTATCCTTTCTTTCTGATTGTCGGTAACCTCTGTAATCTTTGTTATCACCTCTATATTATTTCTTCTCAAAAGATCTATCATCACTTTTGTCATCTTTTCTTCTGTTAGGACATCTTGTAGAAAAGTGGTCGATATCTTTACAATTAAAGCATACAAGTGGTAACTTGCCTTTGTATTTACCTTTGCCTCTTTACATTCTCCTTTCCATGAGTGCTTATATTTCATCTAGATCTTCTTCTTCATTTTCACTTTCACTATCTCTTCTAGATGTGTGTCTCTAACTTGATTTGCTTATTCTCATAGATGACTTAAATGCAGACTCTAAGTTTGGTAAGACATTATTATCAAAGTTATTCATCTCAAATGAAATTAGTCTACCAATTAAACTATCAAGAGTAACTGTATTATTTTCTAATGCACTCATTTCTTGAATAGTAGAAACTCTAATAGCATATACAGGAAATAAGGTTCTTAAGATTTTACTTACCACTGTCTCCTCTTCAAGTGTACCTCCAACCCCTCATATAGCATTGACTAATTCTTTTATTCTTATGTTGTACTATGTGATGTTTTCTCCTTCTTTCATTAAGAGATCATCAAATTTTTCTCTAAGGCTTTCTGCCTTGGCTCTCAGAATATTTTCATCACCCCCATGTACAAGCTTCAGTTTGTCCCACATTTTCTTTGCAGTTGTCCAATCTTTGACATCTTCAAATTCTGCATCGAAGAGAGAGGAAGAAAGATTTATGACCTTGTAGGTGTGCTCATACTTCACTCTCAATTGATCTACTGTTAATGCCCTTGTGGGAAACACATATTCAGTATCTAAGTATTGAGTAACATCATTATTAATACCTGATAAGTGGAGTCATATCCTACTTTTCCATAAATAAAAGTTGTCTTTGTTCAACACTTGGGCACATCTAGTCTGTTCATATTGTGATCTTTACTTAGGTCTTGAAACCTTCCTTCTAAGCACACAAGCTTTGATACCTATTGTTAGTAATAACTGAGAAGGGGGGGTGAATCAGTGGCTAGAAAATTATCCTTTAAACTTTAACCACTAATCAAATACATCTCAGATTATTAGGTCCCTACAAGATGCATGCCATGAAATACTAATAATGATTAACTATCTGTCAGTTTTTCTTGTCTATCCTTATTCTCCTTGATTGCCGATAAGTAACAAAACTTATTTGCCAATGCTCAGTAAATATGCAGAGTATACCAATCAATCTAGAAATGCATATGTGAAATGTAAAATAGTAAAGTAATAAACCATACACACATAACACATGGATTTTAACATGGAAAACTTGTTAAGGGAAAAAACAACTAGGACCGATACCCCAAATTTTCACTCTTTTGAAGTGAGCCTTGTTAGGATCCAACCCTATTAAAGGCTACAAACACACTGTTAGGTGTGACCTTGTTAGAGGATTTTAATATGAGTCTATCACTTGATATCTGGCATGTATATGCTACCAATATTGATCAACCTCTATGGGCACAATAGGTATCTGGCATATCTGGTGCTACAAACTGCATCAACCTCCTTCTTATACTATGTGTCAGTATCAGACACTCAATTGTATCTTCATGATAAACTTTTTGGCAATCTACTAGGATATACCTCAATTATCAAAGACCATTAAGTCTTGCTCTGTTAAGAGACTTGATGCTTCAATGGTTAAACTGAAATACAATGACATGTTTCTAATGCAACTTGAATTGCATATTCTTAGATCCATTTAAGTACATTACCTCTCTAATCAATATATAAATTCAATCCTTTGTGCTCCACACTTTCTTCTTTGTGATGCTATGCTTCACCTTTCATTGGTGTCTGTAGAATTCTTTAGCTCTCCTTCAGCTTGATTGATCAGGACTATATGAAGTTATCCTTCATCAGTTTCTCTTCAACATCCTCTTTCTATTCATTCCCCTTCCCATGTATGTGATTTTTGGAAATGAATTATGCTTGTCTTTTATATAGACATGATATTCACTGTTTCTTGATTCTTGATTCTTGGCGTAAAAAACAATCCAGCCAATTTGATTTAAAGCTTTAAGTCCTGATTTATCTCATAGTTATCGTCTTTCCAACTATACAAATATTCTTTAAATCATTTACTTAACTCTAGCCAAATAAAAAAAATAAAACAACTAGTAAAGTATATCCTTAAGCTCTGCCCGCTAGATATTTTCTCATTTTTTGAACTCTTGTTCTATCGATCAACTTTGCAGTTAGTCATTGGTGATAACTGTCAATTTTGTCAGTGTGACTTCAGTCAGCTTCAAGATCTCTATCCATCGGGCATCACTAGATTTTACTCATCGGGTATCTGTATTTTTATCTCATTGGGCATCATGTGATTTTTCTTTGTCAGGCAATACTATCTTTTGCTCATTGGGTATCATTGTGACTTTTTTTCTTTGCCTTTATCGATGGTGTGCACTCTATCGGTGTTGTCTGTCACTTGGTGAATACTTGACTTTTATGCATTGCTGAAAGAATAATCTTTGTTCCATTGATTCTCTGAAGTCTATGGCATTATGTACATGACTATACATATGATATCAAGTTGACATCAATGACAATACAAACCATTAACTAATTTAATGCCTTGCATTATCTTCAACTTAACATTATCAAACATTCAATTAGTTACATGTCATCAACAAGTATCCATTTATTGTTCATTTCAATTTGTTCAATCTCTTCGTTCATGGCTTGAATCATCTTCATTGTCTAAGGAATCTTTTTCTATTTTAGGCTTTAAATCACATAACATGTAGGTGTCCTCTCTCAATTTGCCTCTTGTCATGACTGCAAAATCTTTTTATCCTATGATTTGATCAGTTTTATGGTGGCTTCTTACATACTTTTCCAAATTAGGTTCTTTCCCTACTTCAGATTGATCATTTATGTTCAATTTAGGTTGAAACTATGACTCGACATCTCCATCAGATAGCTCGGTAGTCACTTCTTGTTGCCTAGCAATTTCATTATGTGACTCGGTAGGTGTGCACTGTAGCTCAGCAACTTCATTCTCAGTTTTAGGTAATTCATTAGAATCTACCTCATCAGGATAGGTTAATGATTTGTAACTCTCATTCTCAATCATTCTTTCTTCTTCATTTCTTTCTATATATTCATCAATTTTAACATTTGCACATTCCACAAATTTGTTAGTGTTAGAAATCAAACACTTATATGCCTTAATCTTAGTTGAATATCCAAAAAAATATGCCTTCCTCACCTTTAGCATCAATTTTTTCATTTATTTTATCCTTTAGTATCAAACACCTGTTGACGGGGTTTTGCTGACCAGGTCCGCCAACAGTCATAAGTTGTCACCGGGTTCTGGGGAAATCGGCCAACTCTGCCTGCAAAGGTTGTCTGGGGAAATAAATCCTCTGGGCATAAAAGCACCTGGGTGTCGGGTTATGACGGTGCAGGGCTTGGTTGGGAGAGGTGAATATTTTCAAGGGCGATAGCTGGTTTCTTCAACTCATCTTCTCCGGAGATTCGATCAAAGTAAGATTTTCCCGAGCATTCTATACTTAGCAAATAAAATAAAAAAAGATCCTGCACGGTTAGAAACATCTCATCTAACTATAGTCATGTTAGAATGTCTGGAACATCAATAATACTCTGGCAAACTACGCTAAATACTAAAGAAACACATAACCATTAGCTAGCATTTTATCAGTAGCGGGAATAAAGAGATCGTTAATCTACTTTAAGATACTAGAGTAGAAGACATAAAGAACATCAAAACACGAAATACCATTAACTCAGAATCAAGAATGCCAACAACTTCATTTCCAAGAATTCTTCCTTCTTCATTAATATTCAGTCTAGTAAGCACTGGTGCGTGATACAATGGCGGCTCCAGGGGAGCATCTAACTATCAAGAATAGAACAAAGGAGCATTGAGCTCTGCAACTTAAAAAAAGAAATCACTTTTCTATTGCTATGGACAACAAAATCATCAATTTTTCTGACCCTTGGAAATGGGTCGATTTGCCTATTTATACAACTCTCTTTTAACCCTAACCCTATTTACATTTTGTTAAAATACAATACCCGGGGGCCGGTACTACCTGTGCCACCCTACAAAAGACCTGGAGACGGAATAGGTTTGTCATGTTAGAATAATAAGATAAGAATATTCATCGGAAGAATCAGTCTCGAGAGGAGAACCAGAAAGGAGAAAGGAAGGAAGTAGGTCCCTCGAGGACCGAGGCCACATGCCTCATAAATGGGAAATATGGTGCCCTGTCTCCAATGTGCCAGATGTACCTCTGAATGGCACCTCGAGAAGACCACCCTGACAGAAAACCAACTGCCAAGTTGATGCCCCACGATGTGGCCAACTACCCTTTGATAGCCTTCATTAACCGCTTCTAAAACTGACCAGTCGGTCTCGGGGACCGGGACACGAATCACTTTAAAGAATACAAAATTGTTGGATCTAGGACTCCAGGATCCGGTAACTTGCACCCCAAAAATAATAAAGAAATCTCAAGGTTGCTTATTATCATTGAAGGCCTGAAGGAGGCAGGAAATGCCATCTTCATCTACATTCTTCAGGCTGGCCCTTCTGTGCCTGGCTACTTCAACTTGTTCCCCCAGGTCCAGAACATTTTGTTTGAATTCATCCGCCATTCTTGCAGCGTCATGACCCTTAAGTATCATCTTGGTTAGTTTTTCCATCTGGGCCCCATGTATTCCCTCTGGGGATTGATACCGGGATTTCATTATTTCATCAAAACTCCCCAGAACTGAATCTTCAGGGGTATACATATCCGTGCTAAGGGGATCAGCCCCAAAAACATTTATTACATAAGACTTGTATAAATTAGAAGAATACTTTATAGTGTTTACCTTCTCTTGCAAGGACTCTACTAGTTGCTTGGTTACCTCGAATGTGAGGTCAAGTCTGGAGTGCTGAGTCCTCACAAAATCAAATGATTCCTCACCTAGAATTCCAGATTCAGAAATTATATCTTCTCCCAAGGTGAGGAGCTCTTCGAGGTCCACCTTTCATGCTTGGTAATTTTTGGCGTCACTCTCCCACTGCTTGATAAGCGCTTCCACTTGATGAATAATTTTTTGGGCTGTGTATAAGTCTGGGAGAGTAGACGCCAGGAAACGCTGGGTTTTTCCTATCTGTAGGGAAACCCATTTGTCTACTTCTTGGGCCTTCTTTTTCATTACTCGCGGGGATTCTATGTCACTCTGCGGTAAATCTTCTAATGTGGAGGTCTCTGGAGGGGCGGCATTGATGGGTTTGGCAAGCTCACTAAGCAACCCCATAAGGTTTGCATTTTTCTCTTTCTCAGCTTTGAGCCTCTGGGCCTGTTTCTCATATCGGGCCTCCACTGCCCGTGCTGCCTCCTTAAGCAAGTCTACCTCACCTTGCTTTCCTCTTTTTCCTAGGGGTACCTCTGCAACATTGTAATCCGCAGGGTTTGCAGTTGCTTCATCGGCGTTTGGGGGAAGTGTTGCCACAATGGCAATCGTTTCTCCACCCAGCCCAGTTCACAAAGTGTGAACTGTCCAGGCTTTCTTTGCCTTTGGCGGGGCTTGAACTTGGGCCATCATTTTGGCCAGGGAGAGAGGAATCATCGAAGCAGACTAAGATTTTCTCTTTCTGCTTTCTACCAGCCACTGAGGTGGGGGAGGTGGCCTTCCTGCCAGAATTTGTTCTCCTAATTCCCTCCCGGTGTCCTATGGCTGTTGCTCCTTAGTGATGCAGACCTCATCCGCTTCTATCCCTGCCCCAACCTCTTCTGCAACAACATTCTTTTCAACTTCCATCTCCTCAGCCTGTTCCTATATGTCAATTGCCAGATCTGGACTCTGGTAGGCTTCCTTGGGGATTTCTTCTTCAAGCTACTCTTCTTCTTATTATTCTTCTTCTGCCAGGGCTTCCTCTTCTGTTGGCAGTAGGGGAGGTATCAGGCCAAGATTTAGAGTTTGGGCCGCTGTGATAACCTGCCCAAAGGTTGCTTCCAGGAGTGGCCCTTGGAACATGGTGACTGGGTTTACAGTTATTCCCAGAGGTCTAGTTCCCCCAACGGGTGCCCTTTGTTCAGTTTGATTTAGTTTGTCCACTCCCAGACCTTGCATCTCTTGAGCTCCAGAGATAATCTCTAGCTCTGGCTCCTTTTCTTCTGCTTGTTGTTCTTGTGCAGGTTCTTGTTCCACATCCTCTAGCTCTACAGCCTCTTGTCCCTCCCCTGGGACTTCTACTTCTGCTTGTGTATCATCCCCCTGCAAGTTGCCAAACTCATTGGCTGAAAATACATCAAATTCTTCTTCCTGAGGGGGACGGGCTGGGACCTCTGCAGGCTTTGTTTCTTTCTCTGGTTCTGGGGAACTAGAAGAAAGGATCTCTATTTCTTCGGGGAGAGATACCTCTGGCATCGGTTCTGCCTTAGGCTGCTTGATGTGCTTTCTCTTCCTTCAGGTAACCAAAGGTGGCCCCACATCTCTTATTGCTGTCGCTTCCATGGGATCCACCCCTGTTGCCTTCACCATTAGGGCTGCCAGCGACGGGGAGGAAGGAGGATGAATTGGTCCGGCCATGAGCGTTGGAGTGGAAAGCCTTGTTATTAACTGCTCCCTCATTTGCTGGGAGGCTGCCATAAATTTCTTGATCTGTTCTTGTATAGGGACTTCTTGCGCAAAGGGGGTTGTAGCTATCCCTTTTCCCTTGTCTGTGCCCTGCGAAGAAGTCCCAGCCCCCGGGGTCAATCTTGGTACCGCCTGTGGTGCTAATTTTGGTGCTGATCGGGGAGCTTGACGCATACTCCCAGGGCATACCTTCTTAAAATAGGCATGACTTCACTCGATCACCTCCTGAGTGAAGTCCTCAATTGTGGGCCCCTCCTGGGTGGCCCAATCCATTGCCAGCAATGCCATTTTATCGATCCCCTTTTCTTTGTACTGGGGATCTATGGTGAGGGCAGCGTTAGAGAAGCCCAGGGGAATCTCTCGAGCTTCAGTTCTTGCATCATTCTAGCTATCATTCTGTCATAGTGCCTGCTTCGCATATCTACATCATCTTGGCAATCAGCACAAAAGTCTTCCATGTGTATATAATGGGGCTCTGAAGCCCGAGGCATTGCTGTTGTAATTCAGCCATGCGAATCAAAATTTCTCCGCGCCAGATAAAATTCTTGTAAGTTGTAACTCTTCAGCTCATTGTCTTCCTCCTTCGCGGTGGCCAGACTGCATGTGTAGTTCCCACAGGTGATTGGGAACGGGACGTTGGGAACCTTTTTGAGGGCAAAGAAGGTGTACAACTCCATCATTTGCCAGCAATATTCTAGCAGCATGATCTTGTCCCCACAATGCTTGGACAACAAGTAGGGTTTCCCAGAGAAGCCGGCGACCATAATGTATGTATGCTGCTAGAATTGGATATAGTAGTGTCCATAACTACTAACTAACTTCATCGCCTTAGTAGATAGGCGGTATCCAGCATCCCAGGCAGGTGTGAGCAGGTGGTAGTAAATGAACTAATCATTTACCAGATAGAAACTGGGGAAGCTGGCCTCCATTAAATCTGTGGGAAATGGTCCCAAGGTTCTTTTTGTCCTGGCCCAATCCTGAGCACGCCATCCTTAAGTAGGCCATTGGAGTGGGTCCTCTACTGGGCCAGGGCCTAGAAAACATAAGAAGACATGTAGAACCTCTTCTTCTGGTTCAACTGCTAGAACTGGGAGTCGACATGATTGGAGATTATTGGTGCACAGTCGAAGAATCCTCCCTTGGTGGAGATGCTGAGGAGGAAATAGTACATCCATTTGGAAAAATCCTGGGCGGAGGGCTGCCCAAATACCCAGGCTAATGCTATCATCCCCATCTGGATTCTCTCCTTGAATTCAGAGCGGGGAATTTCTATCTTCATCGTCTTTGGGTCTCTTTTTGGGGCCTTAAGCTAGTTGGTATTCATGTACACCCGGGCAGTATCCTCCAGTTGTGTAAACTATTTCAAGGCGTCAGTCCTTGTGACCACTACAGCCTTATCAAATTGCGGGATACCCAGGCCTGCCTGGAATGTGACTGGGTCGAGGGACACCAGTGGAGTGGGGTATCCCATGGGTTCAGCAGCTGCGAGCATAACGGCCCAGATAGAAGAGTTGTAGTTGGTAGCCAGTGTTAAGATAAGCTCTGGAGATTGCATGGAGTAGGGGAAGCAGGCCACCCGGAGGATTCTATAACCCCCGATGTTGATTGTGAGTTTGTCTCTAACCTATCGCTGGATGTGCATTATCTTTACCAGGGCCTGCATTTCTGTCCAAGTTTTGACATTGGCATCGGTCATTAGTTTTACCTTGGACTCAATCTTTGAGCCCACAATGGCATTATCCTATACATACTTCATGGTGAGGGGAAGCTTTTCCAGGGCTTTCTCCATTTTTGACTTTGTTGCTACCCTGATTTCTGTTGTGGTTGGTAATTCTAAGCTTTCGGGAGGAGATGATGCGGATGCTTCAGACATATTTGGAAGATAACTCCAGGAACCTAAGAGACAAAGGGACCATCAGAATATTTTTATCAAAATAAAATAGTTAGTCCGGGGTCCAGAGAATTTTAGCACCGTGGTGTTTGCCTTCCTGAAAAGTTAGCATTATGCAAAGATAACCAAAAATCAAAACACATCATGAACTTAGAATCTTCATCATACATCCGGGTCTGGAAAATTTTATCACGCTTTGGCGAAGACACAGGATGGATGGTGGTAAGAGGCCTGAAGCCCGGAGAAATGACCGTTAGCAAGGATGTATGAAAAGGCAAGCTGTGGAGCCCACGTGGATGCCACGTGCATTGGAATTAAATGGATGCGATGGCGATGATGGCGGAGCCAACTGTCCGAATGCGTGAAAAGGGAAAGCCACTTGGCTGGAATTGATTGCACGCATGGGACATAAATGAGGTTCTAACAGACTTCATGGAGGAGAGAGAAAACCACCTATTTGAAACCAGCCGACAGCCGAGTTTTAAACAGGCAATTTTCTGCCTCGAAGCGAGCTCGGAGGTGGAAAACCAGACAAAGAGGGGACTCGACCAGCTTGTCAAGCCACCCGAAAGGATATACATGGAGCCGAGTGGTATATACAAAGAAATGAGGAGATATATAGGGGTTTTATACAATGAATACACATATATACAAAAGTATACAACACAGGATGACGCCCGCAAGAAACCAAACAAGGAAGAAATAGGTATGTACAATATATACACTATTTACAAACAGACTACTATTTACACTATTTACATTATTTATAAACAAACAACTTCTACAGAGAGGGTGGACAACCTTCTAGCAGAGACAACCCACCAACGGGTGACAAAACCAGGAACAAAAAGAACCAGACAAGATAGAAACAAAATAAAGCCAGACAAACGAAAACTGAACAAAACCAAAGAAAAGCCAGAGCTAGAAAATAGGATCACCAACCTGAGAACGCAGAAGGCGGAGGAAAAACTAGGGTTACCACAGGAGCTCTGCAATGGCTCAGGTTGTCAATTGGTCAGAATCACACCATGAAGCACTTGCACCTGCCTGAGAATGGCTTAAAATCGTTAACATTGATTACCATAAACCTCCTACAAATGCTCTGTTAATCGCTTTGAAATTTCTCTTTAATTCGCTCTAAGTGCTTGAAAGTTTTAATCATGGTAAATGTGAAAGTGACAGACAAAACCTATTTATACCCATGGTAAAAGGCAATCCTCCTCCTTTCGACGATCTCCGGATAGGCAAAACCTCTGGACTCCAGGCCCGAGGATTCCTCGCGATGATATCCCTAAGAACATCATGACGAAGAATCCCGGAGTCTAGAATCTAGTTCCTGGAAAAAGGAAACCTCCGGGACTGGAGTCCCAGAGATGAAAAACAAACCAACAAGATGCAACGCTGGGGAAGAAAACCCCAAAGAAAGAAAACAAAAAGGGAAAGAAAGACAAGACAGGGCCGCAAGCAAAAGAACAAAAAAAAGGGGAACCCAACATTTTGTACACAAAATGTAGGGACGGGGATGCAGGGCATAAAAAATGGTGACTATATGGGACAAATGCCTTAGCGCATTTGAGAACTATAGAATATCTGGTTAGCAGAACTGGAACAAGCCGCCCATCGGAGCATCTAACAGGAAAAGAGCAACATATCCAAGAGAATCCAACCACACAGGAGTCAGTCCGTAGTCTTTCATCAGTGGTGTCATGTGTGCTCTGGAAGGAAATCAAGCTGATGACCTTTAGGAGGCATAGAGAAGCGGTACTAATCACATCAAACTAGTCATCAATTCCCTCATTTTCCTAGAGACCGGAGTTTTATCCCACTTTTCCTCTTGTTATTTTATTTGTTTTCGGGTGGGGAAGGTGGGCTTCTTTCACCATTAAGCTTAAGCTTAGATAATTTTAATGGCGGTACATCTTTCACCTGTCCACCTATATTTAGATATTCGAAGAGAGGATAAAACTCTAGACCCGGGGAGAATTCTTTGAAGTTTCAGACCTGGGTCAATCAAAGAGTACAACTGATCTACCCTCAATATGTCCGATTAATTGTTCCTTTTATTATTCATGTTCACTGATTGCCAGGCTCCCGGAGACAACACCCAATTGAGATTGCTCAAAATGTGCCATAACCTGTGAAACAAACCCTGAAGACCAGGTCGGCTCCACCATGCTAAAGATAGATTCTAAAGTTCACCATGCCGTAGACATTGTACCGGAGGCCAAAGTTATGTGAAGCATTCCAATTCCTGCAAGATGGAACAAAACACTGAGACCGAAAGAAAACCGAAAACGAAAACCAAGATGGGAAAAGAGGACTATCCCAGAGGACAGCCGACAAGGCTATTTACAAGGAAAGACACCTCACAACGAGACACCTAGAAGAGATATTTACAAGCGAAAGGCTTTACATATAATACAACTTTGGACGAACTTACCCTACTCAAAGTAGTGTTTGAGAAACTGTCCATTAATGGGAAATGCGACAGGTTCCCCAGTCAAGGTGTTGAGGCGGTAAGTATTCGCCGCGCAAATTTCTAAAATTAGGTATGGTCTGAGCCAGAGCCGCTGGAACTTGGTATGTTTTCCCTTCTTCTCTCGGGCCTTGTCCCACAGCAGGACAAGATCCGAGATCTGAAAAGCCTTATACCGGGCTCTTCTGTCAAACCATCTTTTTACCACTGCTTGATGATGTGAAAAATGTTCAAGAGCTACATCTCATTGTTCTTCCATCTGTACTAGGTTCAAGAGCCAAACCTCTACGATATTGTCCCTGTTGTTGAATTCCTGCATGAACTGTAAAACTAGGATCTGTAAGTTGACTTGGAACATAGGGTTTTGGCCATAAACCAGATGGAATGGGGATGTCCCCAGGGTGGCCTTGATACGAATGTGATCCACCCAGAGGGCGAATTTCAGCTTTTGATGCCAATCCCATGGATTTTGTTCTAACAGGTGTTTGATCACTTCAAGTAGATTTTTGTTTGTGGATTCAGCAACACCATTTCCCTAGGGGTAATAGGTGCTGGAGAACTTCAGTGTGATCTTTTAATTGTAGGTCTATTCAAGTAGCTACACTGAAGAAAATTCCGGACCATTGACACATACCAAAGCAAAGGGCATTCCAAACCTTGTGACGATATTTTCTTCCAAGAACTTGATAACTATGTCTACCGTGTTGTTTTTGCAAGGTATAGCTTCAAACCACCGAATACAATAGTCAGTAGCAGTAAGGATGTATCAGTGGTTGGCAGATGAGTTAGGGTTGATCTCCCCGATGAATTCAAATGCCCATTGGGTAAATGGCCTAGCTTTGTAGACTGGTTGTAGAGGCATGGCTGGGTTACGCTCACGATGCGCTACAGTTTGGAAAGTATGGCATTTCCTAACATGAGAATAAACATATTTGAAGATACAGGGCCAATAGTATCCGGCCTGAAGGATCTGATGGGCAGTAGCATCAGCTGAGCCATGCCTGATTCCAAACTGCCTGTGGAATTCATCAATTATTTTTACAGCGTGGTCTCTATCGATGCACCGGAGGTACACTCCCTCATAATTTATTTGGTAAAGCGTGGAGTTTTTGAACATGAAGTGTGCACTTTTCATCTATAGAGTGTGGCATTTATGGAGGGGTAACCCCTCCGGACATTTTCTATTTAGCAATAAGTATACCAAATCGGTATACCACGGGTCTTGGGTGATGGACCCCACTGTGTAAGTTTGGCATTCTATGTGGGGAGTCTCTTCTGCCATCGCCCAACTTAGTCCTTGGCGTCGGACTATTTTCATGGGCTACATTTCTAAGTCATATTCCTAGAGGATGGCCATCCATTTCCCCCATCTCTCGCCCAATTCACTTTGCATCAACAGAGATTTAACGGCCTAGTTTGGAATGATAGCGTGTACTTTGCTCCGGAGAATATAATGCCAAAATTTCTTCACGGCCTGAACTAGAGAAAAGGCCTATTTTTCTAGTGGTGAATACCAGACTTTGGCATTCTTGAAGGGAGAACTTATGAAAGCTATTGGTCATTCATCCCCTCCAACCTTTTGGGTCAAGACTCCCGTAGTGGAATGCGGTGAAGCAAACGAGTAAATGTAAAATGGAAGGGAATAGTCTAGACTAGCTAGGATAGATGCTTCCGTGATTGTCTATTTGATCTGGGTGAATGCCCATTTTTATTCAGGACTCCACTCAATCTTGGTATCTTTCTTCATCATCTCATTGAGTGGCTTAACTATTTCTGCGAATCCTGTGATGAACCGTCGCACAAAGTTGATCTTCCCAAAAAGGATCACGTCTCTTTCTTGCTTCCAGGAATCTGCAGATTCAACAATGCTTTGACTCTATTAGGGTCAATGGATATACCCTTCTCAGAGACAATATTCCTGAGCAACTTCCCTTTAGTGACCCCGAATATGCACTTCTTGGCGTTAAGGGATATTCCATACCAGCAACATCTTTCGCAGATCTGAGTGAGGTGGGCGGGATGATCATGCCTGTCCCAGGAAAAGATGGTCAAAAAATTCATGTAGATGATTATGCACCAATTCACAAGGCCCTCGAATGTGATGTCCATGGCCTTTTGAAATGTGGCCCCTACGTTGATCAGACCGAAGGGCATTCTTCTGTATGCAAATGCTCCCCACTTGGTGGTAAATGCTATTTTCTCTCTGTCTTCATACTTGACCATGACCTGGTTGTACCCCAAATATCCATCCAAGAAAGACATTATCTGAGATCCATTCACTATCTGCAACACCTCATCCAACGAGGAGAGAGGGTGATTATCTTTTGTAGATGCCTTGTTCAAATTTTAGAAATCCACGCAAAGGCGGATCTCGCTATTCTTTTTCCTTATACGGACCAGGTTGGAAACCCACGTAGTGCCCCAGATGGGAAAGATTATCCGGGCTGACAGTAGTTTTTCCACCTCTTGATGAATCAGAGGCTCTATTAGGGGGTTGACCGATCTTTGTTTTTTCCAGAAGGGCTTAGCATCAGGTTTTAGGGGAATAGTGTGGGTCATGATGGATGTATCATATGTTTTCAAGTCTTCATAACCCCAAGCGATCACGTCAATGTATTCCCGGAGGACCGCGAGAATCTTCTCCTTTTCCTTAGGGGAGCAGGAGGTACCTATGTGGATGATTTTCTCTTCACCAAGCTGGCCAATGTTAACCTTTTCAAACTTTCCTCCCTCAGAGGAGGATGACACCTTCTCACGGGCCCGAGCGTCCGAGTCAAAGATCTGTTCCAATGCAACCATCCCCTTTGGGATGGTGTTAGTGGGAAAATCTATGATCCCATCGTCTTCATCACCCTGCTCAGTATCATCATGGTCTCTTTCCTCCACTATCTGATCCTCAAAGACACCAACGTTCACCATGAAGGCCAGGATATGTTGATCATCCTAAAAGACCTAAAAGTGGGTGACATTGTCTGGGATGGAGGGGGTGGGGACCATCTCAATTGAAAATCTCCTGAGTTGTGAGCTAGCCATTGGCTCCAGTGTGCTGGCAGAAATGGTGAGGGCATCCGGGACATAGTTCCATCATCGGGGAATGAGGTCAATGCCAAAGGCATCAAAATATTTGATAAGGCTCTAATCCTGGTTGTGGTATGCGGCCAGCCTTTTGTCATGACATGTGTATTGACTTTGGACTTGTTTAACAACCAATTCTGAATCACCCAGAGCCCAGAGGCGGGTGATACCTCTCCTTAATGCGAACAAGAGTCCAAGGATCAAAGCCTCATACTCTATGACATTGTTTGTACAGTTAAACTGCAGCCTGTAGGACGCAAGGAAGGATTTCCCTCGCGGGTTGATTAATTCTACCCGGGCCCCACAGCTCTGTTTGGATCGTGACCCATCAAACTTAAGGGTCCATAAGTCATTGTTTGTAATTTGGGGCTGGGGCAGAGTAGTCTTTGGATTCTTGCTGGGGGATTTAGGGGGTGTCTCCCAGACTACCGACATGAAAGTGGAATTTTCCTCCAGAGTTTTTTGAATTTGGGATTCCCGGGGAGATGGCACCAAAGAAGTGCATCCCATAGGAGTACTGGGTCCCGGGGAATCAGTTACATGTTGCCTATTCCAGAGGGTATCAAGGTGCCAGTTGGCGATCGAAAGACATGGTCCACACTCGAGCTCTAAATGTTTTTGTTAGTGCACTTGGCACCAAGTGTCGGACAAGAGTGTGGCAAGGGTTGCCGTGGTGCCTTGAGAGCTGACTTCAACACTCATCTTTTCTTCTAGGTCTTGGGCTCTCTTTAGTATGGTGGGATCTTCTCTGGGAATGAAATCAAATGTCAAAATTTTAAAAGGTTTGTACACCCCCAGGAAAGTCTCAGAGAAAAATACCTTGTTGACCCTCCCAACTTTGGTAAGGGCTTGTTTCATTCAGGGTTCGCTTTAGACCCGGATCCGATTGGATTCTCCCTCCCATGGAAGCCATAAGTGGGTGAAGTCGGTCGAAAAGTATCTGTTCAAGGACTTAGACCAATTCTGACTCAATAACATCCCGTAGGTTTCTAGGATGTCCACCACTTGGATGTCAATGATGCTAGCTATCCTGGGGTCCTGGATAAGATGTATCCGAACGTTCTTCAATTCTCCCACCATTTTTACAGCTGTCTTATCAAGCTGGATCACTGCACCATTAGATGGGGTGGGGTGGAATTCAAGCTTCTGACAAATGGACAAGGGCATGATATTACTCGAAGCTCCAGAATCTACTAGGCAATTATGTATGTTCTTGCCATGTATATTCAGGCCTAGTAAGAAGAGAGGATCCTCATTGTTTTCGCGGAAGACAGCCGCATTAGCATCTTTGAATCTGATAGCTTCCAAGTTCCCTAAGAGCCTCAGAAGAGACTTCTTTTGCTTGGGAAAATTCAACAAAATCTCCATCAAGTTCATGGAGGTAGTGGTCTATTCTAACACCTTCGTAATGTCAAAACTTCCTCCCGGGAACTGGTGATTTTCCTCCGTGAGATCTTTTTCTTGGTTAGAGCTAGGACCCTTTGGAGGTGTGGATCGGTCAATTGTGTTGTTCCAGGGAGGAGGAGTATCTTTGGTAGGGGGCGCAGGCGTGTAAACTGGTCCTTTACCAACCTGACTCTAAGTGTTGTATGGAGCCCGTGGGTTAGTAAAGGCATTGGCCTCGAAAGGCGGAATAGATTCGTCAAAGAATCCCTGTAATTTGGATTCTTTTTCATCTTCTCTGGAAGTTCCAAAGAAGATGGTATCACAGGTGAAGGCACTGTGGGTTGTTTTGTGGATAGGAGGCTCTCGGGGGAGCATTGTGCGACTACTGCCTGTCCAGCTGGGAGATCATGATGACCTTCTCTAGAGTGGCGCAATTTACCTCATTGTGTGAGCTAGTATCGTGTAATCTACACCAGTTGGTCATGGGCTGGAAGTCTGCGACAGGTGTAAAGTGTGATGGTCCAGCACCATTTTGGTTGGTATTTTGGTTCAGAGGTGGGCCTCCGTTGTTTGCATTGTTATTCCATTGTTGTTGATTGGGCCGAGACCTGTTGTTAAAGTTTCTCCCTCTGGCATTATTGTTTCGTTGGCTGGAGAAAATATTCCCTCTCTGGGAACTTGAATTCTAGGGTGCGTAGGACCCCGCCTTTAGTTGGCCCATGTCCATAGTTAAAGTGGACAACATTCGCTAGAGGGATTTGACCTCGGTGGTCAACTGAGTGTTAGCGTCACAATGGGACGGCTGCAGTTGTTGCTAGCTTCCCGGGAAGACAGCAAGATTAGCCGAAGTCAAGGGCAGCAATCCTCCAATTGTGGATGACTAGAAGAATGGCACTCTAGATGGTTGTGTCTGAGTTTGTTGTGTCTGCTGTGGCTGATTCCAAGGGAAGACTTCCAGACCTGGTGTCATCTGGGTCTAGGAGGGGTAAACATACTGCACCTACTGGTTTATCAGAGGTGGCAGAGGATTCATCACCATCAAAGGGGCGCCTATTGCCAGACTGGGGTTATATCCCCTAGCATACGCAGTTCCGCTGAGGATCATGTTGAAAGGTGTGCTCTGCCCAATCCCGCCCGGGGATTTGTTGAGACCGCGCGACAGCTCTAGGGCCAGGTTGTAGACTGTTGCCAAGGTGTCTCGGTTGCCAGGGGCGGTTGTTCTCCAAAGGAGAGTGGCAACAAAAGGGTCCATCGCATTAAGATAGGTCTGTATGGTCACATCTGGAGATGGGATGAAAGGGCCTGTGCACTACTTTAGGGCGCGCTAGAACCTATTATTGAATTCTGCAAGAGGTTCAATGGGTTCCTTTCAGATGAGATGAACTGGCTGTGGGACCAAGCTGGGTCCACATGCACGTGAAAGGTAGCCAGGAAGGCATCCTCCATATTCTGCTAAGTGTTGATGGAGTTGGCAGGCAAGTTAAGGTACTAGTTCAACTCGCTTTGTCCTAAGGACAGGGGGAACATGCAGGTCACAACATCTTCATGCTAGATCCGGTGTCGATTCATGGCATCTTTGTATGCATGTAAGTGTTTTTCTATAGTTCATGAGCCTAAGTGCTCATATCACGGGCAGATCTTCTCTGGGTGAGAGGGTAAATCATTGGTTGCACCCAGAAAAGTGCCCATTGGGGACCCGGTGTTTCTGAAATAAGAAGCCATTGGGGGAGCTATATGTTGGGTAGCTTGGGTACTGGTTCTTGGGACTGTCTGGGTAGTTTGTGTATTCAGGGGTATGGTAGATCCCTAGATAATAGTGGCTGGTGGGAATTTTGAGGTCTGTTTCTTTTGAGCAGGGGGCTCGAGTTCAACAAACTTTCTGGGATTCAGGGTGGACCTAAGGACTCTTTCAAATTTTTCTAGGGAGAAAGATCCAATCCCACTGAAGGCTTGTCTCCTAAAACTACAACTCAGGGAACCCTCAGAAGGCGTAAAATTAGAATCTCTGGAAGGGGATGAGTTCATGCCCTCCTTCTAGCGCCAGTTTCTGTTGACGGGGTTTTGCTGACCGGGTCCGCCAACAGTCATAAGTTGTCACCGGGTTCCAGAGAAATCGGCCAACTCCACCTGCAAAGGTTGTCTGGGGAAATAAATCCTCTGGGCCTTCAAGCACCTGGGTGTCGGGTCACGATGGTGCGGGGCTCGATTGGGAGAGGTGACTATTTTCAAGGGGGATAGCTTATTTCTTCAACTCATCTTCTCCAGAGATTCGATCAAAGTAAGGTTTTCCCAAGCGTTCTATACTTAGCAAATAAAATGAAAAAATATCCTACAGGGTTAGAAATATTTCATCTAACTATAGTCATGTTAGAATGTCTGGAACATCAATAATACTCTGGCAAACTACGCTAAATACCAAAGAAACACATAACCATCAGCTAGCATTTTATCAGTAGCAAGAATAAAGAGGTCATTAATCTACTTTAAGATAGAAGAGTAGAAGACATAAAGAACATCAAAACAAGAAATACCATTAACTCAGAAGCAGGAATGCCAACAACTTCATTGCCAAGAATTCTTCCTTCTTCATTAATATTCAGTCCAGCAAGCACTGGTATGTGATATAATGGCGGCTCTAGGGGAGCATCTAACTATCAAGAATAGAATAAAGGAGCATTGAGCTCTACAAATTAAAAAGAGAAATCACTTTTCTATTGCTATGGACAACAAAATCATCAATTTTTCCGACCCTTGGAAATGGGTCAATTTGCCTATTTATACAACTCTCTTCTAACCCTAACCCTATTTACATTTTTTTAAAATACAATACTCGGGGGCCGGTACTACCTGCGCCACCCTACAAAAGACCTAGAGACGGAATAGGTCTATCATGTTAGAAGAATAAGATAAGAATATTTATCGGAAGAATCGGTCTTGAGAGGAGAACCAGAAAGGAGAAAGGAAGGAAGTAGGTTCCTTGAGGACCGAGGCTACATGCCTCATAAATGTGAAATGCGGCACCCTATCTCGAATGTGCTAGATGTACCTCCAAACGGTGCCTTGAGAAGACCACCCTGTAAGAAAACCAACTGCCAAATCGACGCCCCACGATGTGGCCAACTACCCTCTGACAGCCTTCATTAACCGCTTCTGAAAGTGATCGGTCGGCCTTGGGGACCGGGACATGAATCACTTTAGAGAATACAAAATTGTTGGATCCGGGACTCCGAGATCCAGGAACTTGCGCCCCAAAAAGAATAAAGAATATTCAGAATAAAGAATTCTCAACACTTGAGTTCTCCCTGGCCCCCGAAGAAAGCTCAAGGTTGCTTATTATCATTGAAGGCCTGAAGGAGGAGGGAAATGTCATCTTCATCTACATTCTTCAGGCTAGCCCTTTTGTGCCTAGCTACTTCAGCTTCTTCCCCCATGTCTTAAACATTTTCTTTGAACTCATCCGCCATTCTTGTAGCGTCATGACCCTTAAGTATCATCTTGGTTAGTTTTTCCATCTGGGCCCCATCTATTCCCTCCAGGGATTGATACCGGGATTTCATTATTTCATGAAAACTCTCCAAAACTGAATCTTTGGGGGTATACGTATCCCTGCTAAGGGGATCAGCCCCAGAAACCTTTATTACATAAGACTTGTATAAATTAGAAGAATACTTTACAATATTTACCTTCTCTTGCAAGGACTCTACCAGTTGCTTGGTTACCTCCAATGTGAGGTCAAGTTTGGAGTGCTGAGTCCTCACAAAATCAAATGATTCCTCACCCAGAATTCTGGATTCAAAAATTATATCTTCTCCCAAGGTGAGGAGCTCTTTGAGCTCCACCTTCCATGCTTGGTAATTTTTGGCGTCACTCTCCCACTGCTCGATAAGTGCTTCTGCTTGATGAATAATTTGCCCGGCTGTGTATAAGTCTGGGAGAGTGGACGCTAGGAAACGCCAGGTGTTTCCTATCTATAGGGTGACCCATTCGTCTACTACTTGGGCCTTGTTTTTCATTACTCGCAGGGAGTCTATGTCACTTTGTGGTAATTCTTCTGATGTAGAGGTCTCTAGAGGGGTGGCATTGATGGGTCTAGAAAGCTCAGTAAGCAACCCCATAAGGTTTGCATTTTTCTCTTTCTCAGCTTTGAGCCTCTGGGCCTCTTTCTCATATCAGGCCTCCACTGCCCGTGCTGCCTCCTTAAGCAAGTCTACCTCACCTTGCTTTCCTCTTTTGCCTAGTGATACCTCTGCAACATTGTAATCCGCAGGGTCTGTAGTTGCTTCATCGGCGTCTGAGCGAGGTGTTTCCACAATGATAATCTTTTTTCTGCCCGGCCCAGTTCGCAAAGTGTGGACTATCCAGGCTTTCTTTTCCTTGTGCGGGGCCTGAACTTGGGACATCATTTTGGCTAGGGAGAGAGGAATCATCAGATTGGACTGATATTTTCTCTTTCTGCTTTCTACCAGTCACTGAGGTGGGGGAGGTGGCCTTCCTGCCAGAATTTGTTCTCCTGATTCCCTCCCGGTGTCCTGTGGCTATTGCTCCTTAGTGACACGGACCTCATCCACTTCTATCCCTACCCCAACCACTTCTGTAGCAACATTCTTTTCAACTTCCATCTCCTTAGCCTGGTCCTGTATGTCAATCACTGGATCTAGACTCTAGTAGGCTTCCTTGGGGATTTCTTCTTCAAGCTACTCTTCTTCTTCTTGTTCTTCTTCTGCCAGGGCTTCCTCTTCTGTTGGCAGTAGGGGAGGTATCAGGCCAAGGTTTAGAGTTTGGGCTGCTGTGATAACCTGCCTGAAGGTTTCTCCCAAGAGTGGCCCTTGGAACATGGCGGCTAGGTTTACGATTATTTCTGGAGGTCCGGTTCCCCCAGCAGGTGCCCTTTGTTCACTTTGCTTTAGTTGGTCCACTCCCAGACCTTGCATCTCTTCAGCTCCAGAGATAATCTCAGGCTCTGGCTCCTTTTCTTCTACTTGCTATTCTTGTGTAGGTTCTTGTTCCACATCCTCTAGCTCTACAGCCTCTTGTCCCGCCCCTGGGACTGCTGCTTCTGCTTGTGTATCTTCCCCCTGCAAGTTGCTGAACTCATCGACCGCAAATACATCAAATTCTTCTTCTGAAGGGGGACTGGCCGGGACCTCTGCAGGCTCTGTTTCTTTCTCTGGTTCCGAGGAACTAGAAGAAAGGATCTCTATTTCTTTGGGGAGAGATACCTTCAGCGCTGGTTCTGCGTTAGGCTGCTTGATGTGATTTCTCTTCCTCCGGGTAACCAAAGGTGGCCCTGCATCTCTTATTACTGCTGCTTCCATGGGATCCACCCCCTTTTCCTTCACCATTAGGGCTGCCAGTGACGGGGAGGAAGGAGGATGAATTGGTCTGGCCATGAGCGGGGGAGTGGCAAGCCTTGATATTAACTACTCCCTCATTTGCTGGGAGGCTTCCATAGATTGCTTGATCTATTTTTGTATAGGGATTTCTTACGCGGAGGGGGTTTTAGCTATCCCTTTTCCCTTGTCTACTCCCTGTGAAGAAGTGCCGGCCCCCGGGGTCAATCTTGGTACCGGCTGTGGTGCTAATTTTGGCACTAGTCGGGGAGCTTGACGCATACTCCTGGGGTATACCTTCTTAAAATAGGCATGAATTTGCTTTATCACCTCCCAAGTGAAGTCCTCAATTGTGGGCCATTCCTAGGTGGCCCAATCCATTGCTGGCAGTGCCATTCTACCGATCCCTTTTTCTTTGTACTGGGGATCTATGGTGGGGGTGTCGTCAAAGAAGCCCAGGGGGAATCTCTGGAGCATCAGTTCCTTTATCATTTTGGCTATCATTCTGTCATAGTGCCTGCTCCGCACATCCACATCATCTTGGCAATCAGCCCAAAAGTCTTCCATGTGTATATAATGGGGCTCTGGAGCCCGGGGCATTGCTGTTGCAATTCTTCCATGCGAATCAAAATTTCTCCGCGCCAGATAAAATTCTTGTAAGTTGTAACTCTTCAGCTCATTGTCTACCTCCTTTGCAGTGGCTAGACTGCATGTGTAGTTCCCACAGGTGATTGGGAATGGGATGTTGGAAACCTTCTTGAGGGCAAAGAAGTTGTGCAACTCCATCATTTGCCGGTAATATTCCAGCAACACGATCTTGTCCCCACAATACTTGGGCAACAAGTAGGGTTTCCCAGAGAAGCCGACGACTCTAATGTATGTATGCTGTTGGAATTGGATATAGTAGTTTCCATAACTACTAACTAACTTCATCGCCTCAATAGATAGGTGGTATCCAGCATCCCAAGAAGATGTGAGTAGGTGGTAGTAAATGAATGAATCATTTACCCGGCAGAAAATAGGGAAGCTAGCCTCCCATTGAATCTATGGGAAATGGTCCCAAGGTGATTTTTGTCTCAGGCCAATCCTAAGCACGCCATCTATAAGTAGGCTGTTGGAATGGGGCCTCTGCTGGGCCAGGGCCCAGAAAACATAAGAAGACATGTAGAACCTCTTCTTCTGGTTCAACTGCTAGAACTGGGAGTCAACATGATTGGAGATTATTGTCACCCAGTCGAAGAATCCTCCCTTGGTGGAGATGCCGAGGAGGAAATAGTACATCCATTTGGCAAACTCCTGGGTGGAGGGCTGCCCGAATACCCGGGCTAATGCTATCATCCCCATCTGGATGCTCTCCTTGAATTCAGAGCGGGGAATTTCTATCTTCATCCTCTTTGGGTCTCTCTTTGGGGCCTTAAGCCAGTTGGTATTCATGTACACCTAGGCAACATCGTCCAATTGTATAAACTTTTTCAAGGCGTCAGTCCTTGTGACCACCGTGACCTTATCAAATTGCGGGATACCCAGGCCTGCCTGGAATGTGACTGGGTCGAGGGACACCAGTGGAGTGGGGTATCCCGTGGGTTATGCAGCTATGAGCATAACGGCCCAAATATAAGAGTTGTAGTTGGCAGCCAGTGTTAAGATAAGCTCCAGAGATTGCATGAAGCATGGGAAGCAGGCCTCCCGGAGGATTCTAGAACCCCCGACATTGATTGTGAGTTTGTCTCCATCCTGTCACTAGATGTGCATTATCTTTACTAGGGCCTGCATTTCTGTCCAAGTTTCGACATTGGCATCGGTCATTAGTTTTACCTTGGACTCAATATTTGAGCCCACAATGGCATTATCCTGTACATACTTCATGGTGAGGGGAAGCTTTTCCAGGGCTTTCTCCATTTTTGACTTTGCTGCTGCCCTGGTTTCTATTGTGGTTGGTAATTATGGGCTTCCGGGAGGAGATGATGTGAATGCTTCAAACATGTTTGGAAGATAACTCCGGGAACCTACGAGACAAAGCGACCATCAGAATATTTTTATCAAAATAAAATAGTTACTCCGGGGTCCAAATAATTTTACCACCGTGGTGTTTGCCTTCCTGAAAAGTTAGCATTATGCAAAGATAACCAAAAATCAAAACACATCGTGAACTTAGAATCTTCATCATACATCCGGGTCTGGAAATTTTATCACGCTTTGGCAAAGAAATAGGATGGATGGTGGTAAGAGGCCCGAAGCTCGAAGAAATGACCGTTAGCAAGGATGTATGAAAAGGCAAGTTGTCGAGCCCACATGGACGCCATGTTTGTTGGCATTAAATGGATGCGATGGTGATGACGGCGGAGCCAACTGTCCGAACGCGCAAAAAGGGAAAGAAAGTTGGATGGAATTGATTGCGCGCATGGGACATAAATGAGGTTCTGACAGACTTCATGGAGGAGAGATAAAACCGCCTATTTGAAACCAGCTGAGAGTCGAGTTTTAAACAGGCAATTTTATGCCTCGAAGTGAGCTTGGAGGCAGAAAACTAGACAGAGAGGGGACTTGACTAGCTTGTCAAGCCACTCGTAAGGATATACATAGAGCCAAGGGGTATATACAAATAAATGAGGAGATATACAATGGTTTTATACAACTACTACATATATATACAAAAGTATACAACATGGGACAACGCCCGCAGGAAACCAGACAAGGCAGAAACAGGTATGTATAATATATACACTATTTACAAACAAACCACTATTTACACTATTTACATTATTTACAAATAAACAACTTCTACACAGAGGGTGGACAACCTTCTGGCAGAGCCAACCCACCAACGGGTGGCAAAACCAGGAACAGAACGAGCCAGACAAGACAGAAACAAAATCAAGCCAGACAAATGAAAACTGAACAAAACGAAAGAAAAGCTAGAGCTGGAAAATAGGATCACCAACCTGAGAATGCAGAAGGCAGAGGAAAAACTAGGGTTACCACAGGAGCTCTACAACGGCTCAGGTTGTCAATCGGTCAGAATCACACCATGAAGCACTTGCACCTGCCTGAGAATGGCTGAAAATCATTAACGTTGATTACCATAAACCTCCTGCAAATTCTCTTTTAATCGCTTTGAAATCACTCTTTAATTCACTCTAAGTTCTTGAAAGTTTTAATCATGGTAAATGTGAAAGTGACAGACAAAACCTAATTATAACCGTGGTAAAAGGCAATCCTCCTCCTTCCTGCGATCTCCAGATAGGAAAAACCTCTAAACTCTGGGCCCGAGGATTTCTCGCGATGATATCCCTAAGAACATCACGACGAAGAATCTCGGAGTCTGAAATCTGGTTCCTGGCAAAAGGCAACCTCCGGGATTGGAGTCCCAGAGATGGAAAACAAACTACAAGACGCAACACCGGGGAAGAAAACCCCGGAGAAAGAAAACAAAAAGGGAAAGAAAGAAAAGATAGGGCCGCAAGCAAAAGAACAAAAAAAAGGGGGGACCCAACATTTTGCACACAAAATGTAGGGACGGGGATGCAGGGCATAACAACATCTACTTCCAAAACCTTTAAAATAGCTTACAGTAGGTGCATATCCATACCATATCTCATAAGGTGTAATATTTGTACCTTTCTTCACTTGTACTCTATTCAAGGTATAGACGGTTGTACTTATAGATTCTCTCCAATATTTTTGTGCAACATTTTTCTCCATCATTAATGTTCTAGCACAATTCATGATGGATGGATTTCTTCTTTAAGCTATACAATTCTTCGGTGGTGTCCTAGGTGCAAACATCTATCTTTTTATTCCTTTGTCATTGCAAAATTTGTTAAACTCATTAGAAATAAACTCGCCTCCTCTGTTAGATCTCAGACATTTCAGACTTTTGCCTGTCTCATTTTCAACTTTTGCCAAGTACCACTTAAACAACTAGAATGCATTAGATTTTTCTTTAAGAAACATAACAGTCATCATTCTAGAGTAATCATCAACAAATAAGATAAAATATTTTTCTATATATTAAATCTTCTCACCAATAGGTCCACAAAGGTTAGTATGAACCAATTCTAGAATATTCTGAGAATTATAGGTTTTGCTTTTGAAACTAGATTTAGTCATCTTGCCCAATTGACATTGCTTGCACATTGCATTTTCAGGTTTCTTTAACTTAGGAAACCCTTTAACCCTTTTTAGTTTTCTTATTCTTACCAAGTTATCAAAGTTTACATGACACAACCTTTTATGCCATAACCAAACATCACTATATTGTGCAAACAAGCATGTCTCATCAGCTAAATCTAGATAGAACAAGTTACCTTTTGTTTTCTCACCACCTCCAACTAATTCTCCATTGGAATTATAGATCTTTGCTTTCCTGTGATGGAATTCAACTCTGTAACCAGAAGTATATAGATGTGAAACACTCAACAATTTATACTTAATATCATTAACCCAATATAAATCATCACATCTTATTTTGTTAGTCAATTTAATTCATCATTTCCCTTTAACATGACATGGTGTATAATTTCCAAATTTAAAATAACCACCTTTACACTGATCTAAGGTTTGAAATTTACCTTTATCACTGGTCATGTGATGTGAACAATCACTGTCAATAATCCAGTGATCACCTTTACTCATATAAGAAATTAATGTATTTTTCTCATCATCATCATCAGAATCATCTTTCATCACAACATACACAACTTCTATATCATTTTCATTAGATTTGTTAAAATAATTGTCAGAAGCTTCTTCAGCTATATAGCATGAATTCTTACCTTTGTCTTTATAATCCCTGTACTTCCTAAAGTCTCGGTCATCCTTTCTGTCTTTATACTTGATGTCTCTTCTTTCATCTTTTTCATTCTTATCAGGACATCTTACAACAATATGACCAGCTTTGTTACATGAAAAACAACTAATAGGAAGTTTACCTTTGAATTTTCCTTTTCCTTTAGATAGTCTTCTTGTCATAAGTGCCTCAAGTTCTTCTAGATCATCATCAAAAGTGTTGTTGTTACTATCCACACATTTATTTCCTTTGTTTGATTTTTTGAGGACCATATGGGACTTGAATGCAGATTCAATGGCTTTTGGAGTATAGTTGTCAAAATTTTACATCTCAAATGTAGTAAGTCTGACTACAAGACTTTCCAAAGTCAAATTGTTGTTAGGAGTACATCTCAATTGATGAATTAAAAATACTCTAATAGCATAAATAGGAAGAAGTGTTCTTAGTACCTTTCTCAAGATGGTGTTATCATCAATGGTTCCTTTAGCTCCTCTAATAGCATTTATAACTTCCTTTATCCTACCATAAAATTGAACGATATTCTCTCCTTCTTGCATTTTCATTTCATCAAACTTACCTCTCAAGTTTTCAGATTTGGCTCTTAGCACATTTGTGTAACCTCCATAGATGGTTTCAAGAGAATCCCATATTTTCTTTGCGCTTGTACATTTCTTTATGTCTTCAAACTCATGATAGTTCATTGATGATGCAATCTCCAACATTGCTTGATTATGTTCTTGATTTTCTCTTAACTGTGAAACATTGAGAGCTCCTATAGGGGCTACATATTATTGATCAACATATCATTTATTAGAATCACCAATACCAACCAAGTGAAATTTCATCAAACTTTTCCATGCTGGAAAGTTATCCTTGATCAACTTTGGTACCTCCCTTTTATACATATTGATCTTTGCTCCAAGTACCTTCAAACTTTTTTCAAGAGACTAAAGCTCTGATACCAATTGTTAGAATGAGTTTAGAATAACTGAGAGGGGGGTGAATGAGTTATCCACAGGTCTAGATGTGCCCATTAAAACTTTAAACCACATTAAACAACTCAGATCTTCTCGGTAGTGATAGCATAAGTCAACAATATAAGTATGCAGTTTACTGTTCAAATGAAATAAGCTTGTAGAAACTTGGCTGTAAAACACAACATAAACATTCACACAAGTTGACACCATTATTTAACATGGAAACCCAATTCGGGAAAAACCACCAATAACATGCTATCAAGTTTTCACTCTTCTAAAGTGATGCCCTGTTAAGAGCCAACCCTATTAAAGGTTACAAAACACATTGCTAAATGTGATCTGGTTGAAGGATTTAATCACCCTGTCATGAGTGGTCTTGTTAGAGGAATTGGAAAATTCTAATCTAAATGTCACCTTGGTCAAAGGATTTATACATTGACTATTAGGTCAACCTAGTTAAAGGATTTGAACTGATACAATGGTTAGAAAGTAATCAGTAGGTTTTGGTCTGATACATACAACTTACTTTGAAAATCCAGATCCAATTCATCTCTAATGCTAATTCACTCAGTGGCCTCCATTCTCATTTTAATCTTCAAATCTTCTTGGAAATCTGTCAAGTAATCTCTCTCTTCTTCTCTACTTAGCCTTCTTTTCTAGATCATGCCAATCAGTCAATTAACTATGCAATCCTCTTGCATTCTCATCATAGCTCATGAATAACCCCCTAGGTTATAATATACCTCTTCATCTAGGTCAGATACAACTTTTTCTACTTAATCAAGATCATATATCCTAGGTTAGGTCAGATCCAAGGGGTATTTCCATCATAACATTTAATTTATTTCTCCAATACAATCACCAATTAAATCTTTTATGCATGCATTAATTATGGTTACCCATGCATTTACATAGTGTGGATCAAATGTGCTTATCCTAAATTAACTTTACATATCCCAATTAAATCAACTATGTCAGCCAAAGATCTCAAATCTCATCAATCATCAAAATACTACTGCTCGGCCAACACTATGTTCCTTGGCAATTTACTGATGCTCAGCACATACAGGAAAATATGCTCGACACACACTGGTGCTTGGCCGACACAAAATTGCTCGACATAAACTGTTCTCAGTAAATTGTCAATGAAAGATAAACAACATATCACTTTGCCATTGTGCCAAATAATAAGGTACCCTTTGTAATTCCTCATAACTCAACCATTCTACTTGGTCTTCTTGTTAAATCTCCTCCATCAATCAATAGATATGGTACTCAAATAGATGGCAATAGTCTCACTAGTTAAGGTTTGACATCAATGACAAAACAATAATTGTTTCCATTATAGCTTTCCAACAATATTTTCAACAGTGGCAAGATCAACGATTAACTGAAAAGTATAAGACCTAAGGGCCAGAACTAATGCATTAGGGCTCTTGATAGATGGCCTTACCTATGTTACTCATAGAGACATCATAGTTGAGGTTTAACTTTAAAACTAGTCTTTTAAAGGATGGTAGAACTTTTAAACCCATTTAAGTTTCTTGTTTATAATTTGGATCCATATAAACATTTCAAACTTTGAGCAATTTACAATATTGTGCATCAGATGTTAAAAATAAAATAGCTAAAGAAAGTAAAATGAAAGCAATAAATGTAGATTACACATAAGTCACATGATACATATGCTAAAAATTGCATAGTAGACAATACAAAATTAGATCTACATACAACTAAATACAACCTGACATGGTAGTAATGAATAACCCACCCTCTAAGAGAGAGATATGGTACTTTTTCAATGTAGAAAGTTGAAGTTGTTATTGGTAAGTCTAGATCAATTGGGTCCACTACAACCTCATGAGGTTGAGATTGTGTTAAGGCTATGATAAGGAACACACATGTGTCTGTGGTAAGATAGAGCATCTATGATCCCTTGGAAATGCTTATAAAGGCGTAATGGTAGTATATCATATTTATGTTATGAATCTTCTTTATCCAAAGGGTATCAATGACATTTCTCTCTTCACTGAAATCGAGGGTGCAGAAGATGCTTTGCATTGTTTGGGTATACCACTCAATTTATATACCCAATGGATGCAAAGCAACCTTTTGCACCCCTTATTTGATTGAAGATAAAGGACATTGATCCCCTTTTTATAAACAGTATTCAAGAAAGATAGATGGTATTCTACCATTTCTACTTGATAAGCATTCCAAAGGGAAAAAGAGAAACCAATGATTAGTAGTTGACATTGAGAAGACCTAAAGAAAAGTAACAATAATGAAAATAATGAATAAGTATGCCAACATAATGAATAAGGGGCAAAATACATTGATCCAATAACAACAAATACATTACAACATTAAATTATTTATTATTGATCCAATAAAAGAATAATGCATTACAACTAGATGCATGATATAAAATTCATAGTTTATTACATACAAGATAGTAAGATAAGCTACATCAATAACTTAGCTAAATCAATCATAAGGTATTTAAAATTAGTTTCGTAAACAAATGCAAACTATAAAAAATATTGGTAAGGGGTGGAAAGATCAAGGAAGAACTCAAAATTAGAAGACCTAAGGGCCAGATATAATGCCTCAGGGGCTCATCATAGATGGCCTTTCCTACATATCTCACAAAGACATCGTAGTTTAGGTTTAACATTAAAACTGGTCTTTTAAAGGATGGTACAAGTAGTATGAAGCCTCTTTATCCAAATGGTATTAATGGTATTTCTCTCCTCATTGGAATCAAGCGTGCAGAAGTTGCTTTGCATTGTTTAGGTATCGCACTAAAGTTCTATACCAAATCGATGTAGAGAAACCTTATGCACCCCTTATTCAATTGAAGAAAGAGGGCATTGATCCTCCTTTGATAAAGATTGTTCAAGAAAGATAGATGGTATCCTACTGTTTCTACCTAAAAAGAATTAGCAAGGAAAAAAGAGAGCACAATTTTTCCATTTAATTTCTACCCATCTGGGCCTTCTACCACCATATGGAATCTGATGTGTTTATAGAAGAGACCATACAGACCTATCTAGTGATCATATTGTGTTGAAGGTGGCACCTTATGCTGTTGCAATGACTACATACATTAAATTTTGCATCACTGTCTAATGTTGTTGAAGCAGTATCAAACTCCACCTTCATCACAATATGATCACTAAAGAATTTTGTATGTCTACTAATTTTAATTTGGGTTGTTTCCATTCTTGTTTTATGAAGTTGGTTGATCCTTGTCAATGTCTTTGCGGTTGAATCCAATATTCTCCTGTATGATCCAGAACCAGAAAGGGAGGAAAAGATGGGGTTAGATCTAAAGGATCTAAGCAATGCCTAACACCCTATTGCTGATACTCATCTACAATTATTCATGTGCATAGTCAAGCCATACATTTGTAAAAGGGACAAGGATAAAATTTACAAAATCCCATCCAAGATATAGAAAATCATAATGAAGTCATAAACAACAAAAAGTTCACAAGTTTATCAAAATATGTCCAACGCATCTACATGAAATTCTAAAAAAGTTTCAGTATCTAGAATATCCCTCTCTTAATTACATTTATGCATATGGTCCCAACAAAGTAGTGCACAAGCTACACAAAGAAGACATTGCAAAAACATGATTTCTACTTTCATCATTGAAGCAATGTTGGTGGCACTAGCTACCTCTCGAGCCTTGCACAAGTTGCACTCATTTCCTATATTAGGTATAGATGTAGATGCTGTAGATATAAATGTGGTTTCATCAACCAATCGAAAGTATTGACATCCACTATTTCAGTGCAATACCAAATCTACATACATTCTTCCTAAAATGATTACTTGTCACATTACTTTTAAAAATAAAATCTAATTCCATATCCAGACCTTTTTCCTATTTGGGCAACCCCAAAATTGACACCCAGGATTACTTGTTGTGTAGGATGTCTTCAACACAAAATGGAAAACACCACATTGACACATAGGCACATTGACTAAACCCATCGAAGCTATATCAATAACTATTGCATTGTCATATATGACATGTCATTTTGTTTATTTGATTATTTTGTTCATTCATACTAATTATAATTGCAATAAAAATAAACATACTAATGTCGGCCATGAAAAATATATACACTCAATGGGGTCCACCTAAGGAGATAAAGGAGATAAAGGGGGCCCAAATGCATCGCAACATGTTTCCCACAAATAATTTTATCAAAGCACAAGCACTTCAGCACTCTCCAAAGTTGATGTGAGATGTAATGTGTAGCCAAGCATAGGAACACATTAACCAGTCAGCCCAAAGATAACATTTGATGCACATAAATCAATGAAAATAATAAAAAAACAAGAAAATATTCATATCAACCTCTTAACTAGATTTGTCAAAAATTTATTCAAACTAATAATTCATAAATCAAATCACTGCAATCAAATAATTTAGCCAAAGAACAACATAGACTAAAATATCACACTCTAAAATACATTAATTCACTTGCAGAGAAAACCAACATAAGATATTTGAACTCAAACACTGCACAAACATTGGGAATATTATTTTAGAATGTAATAAGAACAACACTTTTCATCTATCAAGGATGGATAGTGAAATAAAGAAGATACTAATAAATGGGATTCACCTCAAGCACTAATTCTAAGGTATGATCAAGCTTTGTACATATAAAATAAATTTATAGATGGTAAATAAGTGCTACGAAACAATAGATTAGTTGCATTTTTCATTTCCCTAAGTGCTGGTTACATGTTTAGTTTGTTATTTCTAAGTTTTGGTAGACTTGGAGGTGAGATGTAGCTAGTATAATGAACTAAGTTGTTTCTCTCTTCTAGCTCGTCAAGTAGTATATATGACTCATGGTATTGAGTATGTTTGTTCACTATCAAAAATCATACACATGTATCACATGAATTAGAAGAGGTTTTATTCTAAAAGTGTGATGTAATAGTTAATAGGAATGTCTTTTGAAAAGTTTAATGAAGTATTAATGAATTTGTGCCCAAGGGATAGTATAGGTAGCTGGTTAGATATTCTTAGTAGGAAAGAATCACACAAATGTTGTTAGAAATGTTACCCTTTTTATTTTCCATCTTAAAAAATTGAAGATGGTTAGGTTTTATAGTTTTAAGGGGTCCTTATTCAAAACATTGTTAACCAGGTCAAGGTGTCCATCCCTACATCAGACATGCCATCATAGTCCAACAAGGGAGATATAAACATTATTCATAATACTGAATCTTTATGATTCACTATTACCAAATTTCCTCAATGGGACTATCGTGATATGGGTAATGCATTCACCTTGACATAATTAGCAAGATTCCAAAATAAAGACTCTCAAACACAGTGCTACATATAGCTACGAGATTAATAAATAGAGATCTGAGAGGTATAGAGAATCAATAAGTGCATGAAAGAGGTTCAAATTTCAAAGGAAAACAATTATCCATCAAGGGTTTCCTTTCTTGAAAGTTACATAAACTCATTCAATGATAATTTTGTTTAAGAAATCTCATGCACATTATTTAGGATAGTGGCAATGTTTAAATTAGATGTCAACATTAAGGCACTATTTTCAACATTTTAATGATAGTAAGGAAGAAGAAAGAAGAATATTCATTTACTGATAAATCACAGTCATATATTTGAGGAAAAATGATTCTTATGTTAGCTTATAGGGTGAGAAATGGTAGTGATGTCAATCTATAGAATGTTTTTGCAAAGAACAAAACAAAGTGAAAATGAAACATTTCTTACTAAACACACTACTATAATATAATGGGAAACAAATAATAAAAAGCCACACATATACAGTGAAAAACATGCCACAATTCAAAGGATAGAAACAACACATACTCTCAAATGTATCAAGATAGTATTGTTATGAAAGAACATATACATGACCAAAAAACATGAAAATGTCAATAGCATATTTAAACAAAGATGCTACTTCATTCTAGATAACAGTCACGTATCAAGAACATAAAAATTCAAATTATGCATTAAATATGGCTATTTTAACCATGTTGGATCAATGTGATAGAAAATATATTACAACTACAATAAGGCTAGATCCAATAATAGAAAATAAATTACAACATTACATGATTTATTATTGGAATCCCCCTCTGAATTATGCATCTAGAAAATGAAACTATAAAGCTTATTATGATGTTCAAATAACCAAAATGAATTGCAAATGCATACCTGAATTTCACTTTCTTACCTATGTACCATATTCTCCTTACCTCTCTATTTCCTGCACCTATATATATGGCTACACAACTAGATACAAGATCATAAGATTAGCTACATCAATAAATTAGCTAAATCAATCATAAGGTATTTAAAACTAGTTTCGTAAAGAGATGAAAAATATGTAAAATATTGGTAAGGGGTAGAAAAATCAAGGAAAAAATCAAAATTACAAGACCTAAGGGCCAGACCTAATGCCTCAGGGGCTCATCGTACATGGCCTTGGCTATGTAACTCGCAGAGACATCATTATTCAGGTTTCACTTTAAAATCAATCTTTTCAAGGATGGTAGAACTTTTAAACCAATTTAAGTTTCTTGTTTATAATTTTGATCCATATAAACATGTCAAACTTTGAGGAATTTAGAACATTGTACACTAGACGTTAAACATAAAAAAGTTGAAGAAAGTAAAATGAAAGCAATAAAAGTAGATGACACATAAGTTGCATGATACATATGCTAAAGATTTCATGGTAGACAATAAAAAATTAGAGCTACATACAACTAAATACACCATGACATGGTAGTAATGAATAACCCACCCTTGAAGAGAGAGATATGGTACTTTTTCAATGTAGAAAGTGGAAGTTTTTCTTGGTCAATCTAGATCAATTGGGTCCACTACAACCTCATGAGATTGAGATTGTGTTAAAGCTATGATAAGGAACACACGTGTCTGTGGTAGGATAGAGTATATATGATCCCTTAGAAATTATTTTAAAGTAGTAATGGTAGGATATAATATTTATGTTCTAAAGCTTCCTTATCCAAAGGGTATCAATGGAATTTCTCTCTTCACTGAAATCAAGGACGCAAATGATGATTTGCATCGTTTAGGTATACCACTCAATTTCTATACCCAATGGATGCAAAGAAACCTTATGCATGCCTTATTCAATTAAAGATAAAAGACATTGATCCCCTTTTGATAAAGAGTGTTCAAGAAATATAGATGGTATCCTATCATCTCTACTTGAAAAGCATTCCTTAGGGAGAAAGAGAAACCAATGATTAGTAGTCGACATTGAGAAGACCTAAAACAAAGTAACCATAATGAAAATAATGAATAAGTATGCCAACATAATGAATAAGTGGGAAAAATACATTGATCCAATAACATAAAATACATTACAAATTCCAAGCTCATGGTCTCAATGAAATAAATAGTGTATAAAATAATTTATGGTAACTACCTACAACTATATTTCTTAAGGAATTGAAAACTAGTTTCGTAAAGAGATGCAAACTATGTAAATTATTTGTAAGGGGTAGAAAGATCAAGAAAGAGATAAAAAGTACAATACCTAAGGGCTAGACCTAATGCCTCAGGGGCTCATCATAGATGGCCTTTCCTACGTAACTCACAGAGACATCGTAGTGCAGGTTTAACTTTAAAACCAGTCTTTTAAAGGATAGTAGAACTTTTAAACCCAACAGTTCCTAACTATGATGGAGAACCAATTCTTGTAAGATATTAAGGTAATATCCATGATCCAAAACCTACAAGATTTATAATTGTATAAGAGGAGATACATTTTACCTATTTTTATGACCGTGAGTAAAGGACGACACTAACATTTAGATATTCCTAAAAAATCTTAGTGGCCACACTTACATTATTAACCAATACTATATAAGTCATTAACTAGCTAATGTCTACACTAATAATTGATATCCCTTCCATTCTAGTGTGTCAAATAGATCACTAATAACCCAAAGTCACACTTGACTAATGTCAACAATCCCTCCTAGAGTTGATACATCATAAATCATAAATAAGTTTAACTTTTTTAAAATGTTATAACGTGTTTCAAATTTTTTTAATAAGGTTAATTTTTTATTTTATTTAATTTTATATAGAAAATCATAACAAAGTCATAAACAACAAAAAGTTCATGATTTTATCAAAATTTGTCCTGCGTATCTAAGTTCTTGCAAGTGGTAGCAAAAGTTACTTTTCCAATACCTCAAGGGAACATCTAATTTTTGGGTTTGAATGGTCGCTACAAGCCTATCCAAAAATCACCAAGGTGGAGATACTATATAAAGGGGCAATTGTCACCAAAAATTGCAATTGAAGATTAATGAACACCCTATACATGCTCATACAATTTAATTTAGATTTCCATACTAGATGTTTCATTGCATCCTTGTTTTAATATTGAGTAATTGAGCTTTAATTGGACTATAAACTAGGCTATTTAAATCAAGGGCCAATCATGAAGTTCCTTATCTATTTCATCCTAGGAATATTCTATGTAAATATCATGTTGATATTTCATATTTCTATAAATGTTGTTAGACTACCATGGGGCCAAAGATCATTCAGACCATTAAATACTTGTCCCAATCATTATGAATTACTCATTCATGCTGAGAGGCATTCTACAATGGCAACAAGAGGTGGAGCATAATGATAATATGTAATAATTACTGTTATATTTCAAAAAAAATTGCTTCCATGTACATAATAAATAAAATAGCTAAGGTAAAACAAAATAAATTATAAGTTAATAAAATAATTTCAAATAGGATGTATTTAAAATCTCTGTACTAATTTCTAATATAATGAAAACCAGAGACAACAGAGACTAGTATTGGAAAATGGGACTTGGTAAGATCATGGATCATGAATCAATGTCTTATTTACAATTCACTCAAGTATTTAATTAATCAAAATGAGTGCTTCATAGCATGACGGTGATGTAGATATGCAAGTCCAACCTGAACACTCCCATTGTTGGCCTTAAATCTTTTTCATTTTTCCCAGTTTGTATCAAATATGGCTATCAATCAAGCCCTCTGAGATTGCAAAATTCTTTGCTCATGGCTATTTGAGGATTGATAAAATAATTTTTGATTTCAAATTGAATTATGTTTACTTTTGAAATCAAATAATATTCAAAACTTTTCTCTTCCCCTGACTCTTCAACATAATACTTTAAAATATGTTCAATTAGAACTAGATAAACAAATTTGATTGATCTAAATTTTTCCCCTTAATTGTTGAATTCCTTCAGTGGTAGGTATTTGCCAATGTTTGTTAGTAGAAAACAAATGTATCAAAATATGGCCTCCAGAACAAAATTCTATCAAAAGTATTTGAAAATAGAATTCAAACAGCCATTGTAAATATTTAGAGTTAGTTTGAATCCTAGCTCTGTCAGAATTGACGCACCAACCATCTCCAGCTCTTCTTACATTTCTAAACTTTTTAGTATCTCAGATATTAAGAAATACTGCTTTAGGAACAAGTGCATACAAAAACATTAAAGATTCAACAATGTGTGAGTTGCTATGTGTTTTGGGCTTACTTTAGTAGAGGTAATTTGCTTAGATTTTTCAAACAAAGGAGAGGACAGTATGCCTTACCTACGTTATAAATCACGGCCATTGTGTCTCAAAAGTCTATGCTCCACAAATTTTACCTCATAGTGTAAGCTGCATTTCCATTAGATTTTACATAGCCTACAATCGTTATTGCATACAATGAACCCTCCAGTGGCTTCAAATTTTCTTCTTCCATATTTGCAATTATTTACAATACAACCAATTGATTTCATATTTAGTGTATTCACTCTAAATTAATACACAACCTATTGTCTCCACTCCTATTTGATGCAGGAGCATCCTGGGTGTAAGGGCAATCTTGCATCACCCAAAAAAAAAATATATGTGTTTTTCTATTTAATAAGGGCTATTTTTTACAAAGATGCTATTTTTGGAAACTTACTATTTTTAGTAAGTTGGTCATTTGAACTCAGAATGTTCTAATTTTCCAAGTGAAGGTTCATATTAGTCATATAAGGATGTCAGTTGAATTTCATTGCCAGATCATCTATATTGGCGAAGTTATTAAGGATTTACTATTGAGATTTTAGGGTGCAAAATCTTTGAGCTCAATTTTTAGGACCTTAGAGGCTCTGGATCGAGGTCGAACCCCCAAATGACTTGCACCTTGCTAATCAGGCACTGTAGATCGCAATCTCCCCTTTTCGAAAAGTGGTTATAATAGCCAATCGGAGCTACGGTTCAAAAGTTATGGCTTCCAGAAGTTGGGCTACCCAATCTCATGTTTTGTAAATATTTAAAGCCGACCCTTTTGTAATAAAAATGAAAAATAATTAAATGCTAAGGGTAGTTGGCCTTAATGGATAGATTTCTAGAACCTTCTCAGGTGGTGGAAATTGCCTATATAAAGAAGGCCCATAGTGTTGTCTAGGGTAGTTCTGGGTAGATCTGAGTAATAATTCGAGGCTTTGTCCTACAGAATATTGTAAGGGAAATGCCCATGTGGCTTTGCATATTGTAATTCTAAAAGTTTGTAATTCCACATTTGTGGAGATAATAAGAAGCCCATTTTTTGTTCTTGCAAATATTTGTTGCTTCTCTGTTTCTGTTATGTGTTTGTGGTATTAAGGGGAGCATCCTTCATCAAGTGGTATCAGAGCAGGAGTTCCTGAGTGTGTAAATAGATCGCCAACTGTGAGGCAGTTTGCACCAGGACCATGGTTAGGGTTTCAGCATGCATTACAAAAATGCCTCCATGAAGGGAACGTAGCAGAAGAGCTAGTGTTGTGACACCTAAGGTTAGAGAGCTCCAGAGACAAGTGCGAGCATTGCAAGAAGAGATTCGCAGAGGAATAAATCTTAATGTTAGAAATGAAAGTGAGGATGAAGCTAAAGAAGGAAATGATGATCAAGAAGAAGTTGAAGTTTTGAATCCAGAAGAAGAAAGGCTTTTCTGAGCCATTTCCAAGATTGGGAAAAGAC
>MU224311.1:3631648-3648462 GCA_018584345.1 Thuja plicata | reverse complement strand
AAGAAATGCATCTGAATTGAGGAAGATAGATAAAGGAGAAATAAGCAGTGCTGAAGCTGAGGATTTTGCAGAACACTTAAAGAACATCCATGAGGAAGTGAGGAAGCACATTACCAAAATGAATGCATAGTATAAGGCTAAGGTAGATGAGAAAAGGAAACATAAGGAGTTTTAGGTTGGGGCTGAAGTCATGGTTCATTTGCAGAAGGAGCAATTTCTAGTTGGTACATATAACAAGTTGAAAATGAATAAGTTTGGACCATGTAAGATACTGAAGAAGCATGATTCAGGAAATGCATATGAGGTAGAATTGCCTAGTGAGCTAAATATTTCACCAGTGTTTAACATTTTAGATTTGACAAAGTATCATGAAGGAGGTGTTGAAGATGAGATCACAGTGACACAGTGGAGTATTCTAGCAAGTAGTTTAGATACCAGGGAGATTGAAGACATACTGGACAGTCGTGTTGGTAGAAGCACAAGGAACATGACATATGAAGAATATCTGGTCAAGTGGAAAGGATGACCTGTTGAAGATTCATCATGGCTGACAAGGGAGGAGGTTAACCGTCTTGGTTTTCCTCTGCACACCTGAGATGTGACAGAGTCACTTCTCAAATTACCCCACGTGTCTAATGCAGGAGCATCCTGGGTGTAAGGGCAATCTTGCATCACCCAAAAAAAATATATATATGTGTTTTTCTATTAAATAAGGGCTATTTTGTACAAAGATGCTATTTTTGGAAAATTACTATTTTTAGTAAGTTGGTCGTTTGAACTCAGAATGTTCTTATTTTCCAGGTGAAGGTTCATCTTAGTCATATAAGAATGCCAGTTGAATTTCATTGCCAGATCATATGTATTGACGAAGTTATTAAGGCTTTGCTGTTGAGATTTTAGGGTGCAAAATCTTTGAGCTCAATTTTCAGGACCTTAGAGGCTCTGGATCGAGGTCAAACCCCCAGCTGACTAGCACTTTGCAAGTCAGGCACCGTAGATCATGATCTACCCTTTCTAAAAAGTGGTTATAATAGCCAATCGGAGCTACGGTTCAAAATTTATGGCTTCCGAAAGTTGGGCTACCCAATCTCATGTTTTGTAAATATTTAAAGCCGACCCTTTTGTAATAAAAATGAAAAATAATTAAATGCTAAGGGTAGTCGGCCTTAATGGCTAGATTTATGGAACCTTCTCGGGCGGTGGAAATTGCCTATATAAAGAAGGCCCGTAGTGTTGTCTAGGGCAGTTTTGGGTGGATCTGAGTAATAATTCGAGGCTTTGTCCTACAGAATATTGTAAGGGAAATGCCCATGTGGCTTTTCATATTGTAATTCTGAAAGTTTGTAATTCCACATTTGTGGAGATAATAAGAAGCCCATTTTCTGTTCTTGCAAATTTTTGTTGCTTCTCTGTTTCTATTATGTGTTTGTTGTATTAAGGGGAGCATCCTTCATCACTATTTCAGTAGAATTTTTGATAGATGATACATTGAAGATGAGGCCTTTTTCCACCACTTGGAAGTACTATATGAATCAAGAAAAGTAACTTTTTCTGCCACTTGCAAGCACTACACAACCAATTGTCTCCACTCCTAGTTTGGTTGATGTATGAATGTTGCAAATGAACATTTGTAAATTTGGTTGCATGGGAACATTACTAAAAAATTAAATGATAATTTTTGTCCTATGCATATAAAATTGAAAGATATGGTTGCTAAAAATTTTGAGTCAGTATTCAATTGTTATATTCTAAGAACCAATTTGTGACAAAAATGACAAATGGAAGGAATGGTGTTTCATTTAGTTCTAATTAGCATCATATCTTTGAATTTTCTTTCTTTTAGTCTCACTTGGTTAGAAATTTTTTTTATCTAATTTCTTTGCTCAATTATACCATCTAGAATATTAAGAAAATATTGGAAAGTTAGTCAAAATAAAATATGTTATCATTTATGGACCATAGATGGCAATGATGTGACATGGCGAAGATCAAAAGTCTTAGAAATTTGATAGATCAAAGGTGTTTTCTAATAATATATCACTAGTAGAATTGGCCCCTATTTTTGATGAAAATTGGTCAAACTATCTACCCAGATTGGTCGAAAGACCCACAAATTGCTTTGTCGGTATTTTTCTAGTCAAAAGATCAACACATCCTTTTTAACGTCAAAATTTCTATGCAAAATTTATCGAAATTGGAATCTTTAAATGTCCATATTATTAGTTAAAATGTCCACATTATTGGTCAAAATGTTTGACCCTTCTGACAAGGATGCCAAACCCATGACGCAAACCTTTGACACAGAATGGTAAAAATGTAAACCGACATAAGTTTATGTTTTGACCAACGGATGTTGACATTTTCACCAAAATTGATGCATATATTTGACATGCAATGGTTGAAACATAAATAGGAAAAAGTTAATGTTTCGACCAAGTTTGGTCAAAATGTTTGACCCATCTGACCAGGATGCCAAACCCACAACACAAACTTTCGACACAGAATGGTCAAAATGTAAACTGACCTAAGTTGATGTTTCAACCAAGGGATGTCAAAATTTTGACCAATATTGAATTTTAACAAAAAAAAAATTTGAAACCAAATAGCCTCAATTTTGGTACTCGACTTCAATAGAAGATGGACCAATAACAAATTGCTTCTTTCTCTCTAACAAACAAGTCCTGAACCAAGTGAGAAGCTATAAGTTGAAGTAGACTTGCGATCCAGAGAATTACTTACACAATCTGAATTTTTGTAGTCCATCGAGTTGAAATCAATGCTCGTTGTGTAGTGAATCCCAAAAATTTTAGTACCTTTATTGTAGTAGAGAATTGCTTGGCTACTTTGTAGTGTAACCCATGGGGCCCACACATGAATCAAGAGACCATGCCCACAACATCTGAAATGTCAATTCTTGTGAGTCAAATAGATGGGATCCCCAACAAGTTGTTGCTGCAAAGTACCAACAACAATAGTTGTTGATCTGATTTCTTTCTTTGCAGCAACAACTTGTTGGGGATCACATCTATTTGACTCACAAGAATTGACATTTCAGATGTTGCATGCATTGTCTCTTGATTCATGTGTGGGCCCCATGGGTTGAGCTAGAAAGTAGCCAAGCAATTCTCTACTACAATTAAGGTACTCAAAATTTTGGGATTCACTACACAACGAGCATTGATTTCAACTCAGTGGACTACACAAATTCAGATTGTGTAAGTAATTCTCTAGATCACAAGTCTACTTCAACTTATAGCTTCTCACTTGGTTCAAGACTTGTTTTTTAGAGAGAAAGAAGAAATTTGTTATTGGTCCATCTTCTATTGAAGCCGAGAACCAAAACTGAGGCTATTTGTTTCAGAATTTTCTCATTGAGTTTGGTATTCAATCTAAACAACCATCAATCATATTTTGAGACAATCAATATGCTACTCAAATCTCATGTATCCCAATCCATCATCAAAGGACCAAGCATATTGAAATCCAGATACACTACATTGGGGATCTCATTCATGGTCAATTCATCAGTCTACTATTGCCCAACATCCAAGTAAGTTGCCAATATTTTAACCAAAACCTTCACATAAAGAAAGTATTCTTATTTGTTAACTTTGTTGGGGGTGTGGGAGGCTTCATCTTGTGGGGGGCATACCCGGTCTTTCCTTACTCTTGAGGTCTTTTCTCTCTACATTTGGAGGGAGAGGGGTCAAAGCTATTCTATGTTTTGTTAGAGAGGCTTCTTCCTGTTACGGGAAATTTTTAATGTACATGGATCTGTCAACTAGAAATTATTACAAATATTAATTGTGATCATACCCATTAAATGTTTATTTAAAGAAAATTCAACTCTTACTAGAATTGGCTCACCATCATTGCTTAGTTTTTCTAAGCCTCCATTACTATTCTATCGAACCCACTCATGAATACAATCTCCTTTCTCCCTACAATAAAAAGCAATATCAAATTTACAAGTTTAGATATAATCCATAGAAAATATATTTAGGATGTGACAGATTACCATGAAAATAGATTCATAGAAGATTTTATGATAAGTGATTCTTACCCTCCTTTATAAAATATTGAAAAGCTAAGGCATTCTCCTTCTACAGGTTGACCATGCAACTGAAGTGACTCACAACAAGGGGGACCTGCAGCATAACAATTTCTAGGTGATGAGTTTTACATAAAGAATATCTTTAGTATTATAGCTGTAGTCAAATATTAACTTATTTATATTTATACCAAGCTAACAACCACATATGAGCATGAATTTATAACCTAGATATCAATTACATTAGCTGAAAGTACACATTCTGACACCTGCAACAATGCTGACAAATCAATAGCCAGCATATTTTAGAATTTTTAGAGAAAAGAAATACAAGGAAAATTATATTTATTTATTAGTATTTTATTCACAAAAAAATTCACGACACCACTATCTTCAATCCAAAATTTTAGAGCTTATATTTTTAAGCCCAACTGCACTACTATCATCATGAGACCATCAACTTTTCAATATTTCAAAAAAATATCAACACCATCCACCACCCTGACATTTTTAGGAATCCCCTGTGAGACCATACCATAAGTTACTACTTAGAAATGACTTTTATTGGATCACTCGGAATGGCTGACCACTCAAAAATTCACAAGTCATTTGTGAAAGCATGTTTTCTTAAATTATGAACTATCAAGAACTCAAATCTTAGCAAAAGAATTGCTTTCAATTGAATTTACATCTGATAATATTTTCAAATTAAAAATTTCCATAGGTGCCAATTGTTGATTGTTAAATTGAACCCTCTCTCAATAGTGAAATTGTAGTATAGGTTAGTATGATATCTAAAGTCTCTATTAGGTGTGAAATTATTTATTTGATTCTAAGCTAGCAAACACTTCTTTATAACAAATAATTTTATACAGGCATTTTGTTGATTAAAAACTTGCAATATCTTCCAATGAATGAATCAAATTAGTCACAAGGAAATTTTTTGCAACTAGACAAAAGAATGTGAAAAATTAGTAATTTTACTTGTACAATGTTCTTATGATTATGGACTCCACCCAATTATTTCCCTCCACATGTGATTGTACCATAAGTCAGCACAAAATTCAAGGTACTTAATCAGAGGACCAATTTGCCACATAGGAAAAATCCAAAAAAATGGATAACAATGGCTTCTTTTGTTTGAGGTGTTGGACAAACATGCATCATTGATGATTTTTAGTTTTCTTTTTTTTAAATTAATAGCTTTCTTTGTTCAAATTAAAGTGACCCAAAATAGGGTTATGAATGAAGATTCAGGTTGTTGAATAGTAGGTTAGAACACTCTTTGATGACCACCAATTGCAGATAGAAAAACTAAATTTAGCAAATTTTCATCAGCAGAGACTATGGTTCAGATTTTGATGAGGCTTTAACAAACTTTCATCAGCAGAGACTGTGTTCTAGATTTTGAAGAGGCTCCCCACACCCTCAATTCTTTATGTTCAACTGATGTGTCCAAAGATGACATTAATTTTGTAAGATCCCACCACACAAATGGAGCTACAAAAAATGCATATGCTCCTACAGCCAATGCTCTTACTAAACCATCAGAGTAGAATGGAAAATCCATTGAAATGAGTGACCCAAATATACGCAACCAAGGGGTAAAAATTGGCAAAGCTGGGTGTAAGAATGCATGTTTAAGAACAACCCCAAAATACATGGAGCCTAATAAGTAAATCCCATAGCCCATTATAGGGTGAGCTATTCTAGGAACAAGGAAAAATGGTAGTAGATAACTTCCCACCATACAAGTGAGAATCAATACCTTAAGAAAATTTGGGTAGAGTAGAAAACCATGCTCAGGTTTCATGAGGCAAAGCTTCAACAAAGAGGGATGGAAACCCTTAAAAGCAATTATAGACAAAGCCATGGTGACCATGTCAAAGAGTGACTCTAGGAGAATTAGAGGCATCTCTACACCATAACTGCAAAGAGCTCATATTAGATTAACGCACATTCGATCAGACATAATTGACTATGCCAGGAAGCCAAGCTTTGCTTACCCTATTATTTGAAACCTCTGCTCATGCCAAGAAAGCCCTAGAGGTAGAACATGCCATGACCACCAATACCGTGGCTTCAACCAAGGCACACTAGGAAAAGTGATAACACTATTTGGTCCACAAGGTAGACGTCATTTCAACTTCAAGTCTACAAAACAAAACAAATACCGTCACTTTTGAATTCACTAAGATTGTCAAATTACTTCTAGAGTCCTTACTGAAAGAATGCATAAAAAGTATCATTTTATTGATCTATGATTTGTTTATCCAACATTGGAAAATACCAACCTAGAAGAAAGAGTCTGAGATATGAAATAGGATGAAACCTTGTAATTAACAAAGAAGGTGTTTTAACACCCAAAGGATTTCTTCAGACAATATCTTGTGTCAATGTTGCTATTGGATCTTGTTATTTTGTTTAATTTCTAGGTTGTCCATTTTAAGGCCATTATCTTCATTTCTAGCACTTACGAAAGTTTTCCAATTTTATTATGAAGTTGTTCTTGGGTATAGACCTTGATTTATAGAAGCAAACATAAATAAACTCAGTAAAATTTAAACTAGAATCTGTATTCATGAATTAAGGAATGGTGTAGTGAAACCTTCCTAACCAAAGATCAGATTTATATTAGAGCTTTCTAATGTGACCTTTGTTTCTGGGAAAATTATGGTATGTTCAGTTTTATAAAGTTATGCCCTTCAAAAGATAAGGATACAAGATTGGAAGCAAAGAGAGAAATATATATTTACAAATATAAACCATCCTCAGCATTAATCTACTCAGGATTTTGATGTAGGAATTAGTATTATTTCTATGAAGTAATTAACACATACTGGATTATATAGGTGAATCTGATCCACGATCAAATTAATGACATCTAAAGTTCAAGGTTCCTTGGGGATTAATCCAATTCACTTTTATTTCAATATTCAAAAAAACACCAATGCTATATATTTGTGTGTGTGAAGATGTGAAAATATTTGTACCTTTCCAAAAATACTTTTGGATTTCTTCTGCATGAAGACCTGATAGAATGCAATACAAAAATACTTAGAAATTATATATGAAAAGTAAAAACATTGAGTAATGATTTCTAGGTTTTAAATGAAAATAAACTGACCTCTAAATATACTAGGAATTTATGTACTAAAATATACTATGCATCTTTGCAAATTCCATATCCAATTTCTAGGAACTTCTATTGGATGCAAGCTTGTTCTGTGATCAGCAAACACCTGTAAGGAATAAATTCATTTGTTAGAATATATTTTAAATAAGAAACATAGTATTCATGAGAAAGGTATGAGGTAGGAGCATACAAGATGTTGGCATATGTATTAATCCTATGCAATGAGACAACTACCTTCGGTGCAAATATTAAATGCATGACACAAATCTAAAATACCTAAATAACTAAAAGTAAATAATAAGACATGGTTCCATTATAACTAACTTGTAAAGATGACACCTAGGATAAAAGGATAATTAACACATGATCTTAAGTAAAGTTAACATGTTCATAAGTTCCCACTAATAAGTAGATAGGAAATAGCCTCATTCATACTAACAAGAAAAGAATTCACATTTCTCATGGACAATAGCTTGTGATAGTCCATGATAGATGAAATCAAGTGAAATAAAGAATATATGAATTATAGGCTAGAAGATCCCAAGGTGTAGCAATGAAAGCATGATTAAATACATCTAGAATCTTAAATGAAAAGGATGACCAAGGGCTGAGATCTAAGTTGGGTATGAATATCATGATTTAATGAAAATATGGATGAATAAAGGACTAACCCTAAACCCTAGGATGCATTATCTCCTACAACAATATAATTTAAATTTAATAAAAATTTTCAATCAATTAATATAAAACCAAACCTGATCAAAAGATTTGAAAATGAATAACTAGAAGAAGATAAGAGAACTTAGATCATTTACAATGAGGTTTCACTAATGAATTTTTTTCTAACATTGTGGTTTGCTACAATATATAATAAATATCTAGATATGGATCTCAAACAAAAATACAAAAGAATGTGATAGAGATAATCATATATTATTAATGGTGTGTCTAACACTACACCATGCATTATCCTTTTAAATAGGGTCATGTCACGAGACATAGTCCGTGATGTGTAGCCTAGACTTGCACTTTTGTAGCATTAGAATTTGTTGTGCCTATGTCTTCTTGTAGCTATAAATGGGTTATGATACAAAATATAGTGTGATGAAGAGATATAACTTCATATTCTCTTTAATAAGATATGACTTTAGAGTTATTCTTAAAAGTACTTGGTCTTGACACTTAATAATTACTAACGAAAAAGGTGTGTTTAAAAATATATGTCCAATTCAAAATTTTCAGCATAGGTCAATAAGATGTTAGTAATAACTAAGAGGGGGAGGGGGGTGAATTAGTGGCCTCAAAAATTTCAATTAAAATTTAATCCACCAAACAATACTCCTTAGATTATTAAGTCCCTACAAGATGTATGCCTTTGAAATACTTGAAATAAATAACTGTCTGTCGGTTTACCTTTTTTTTCCTTATTCTCCTTGATTACTGATAAGAAGTAAAACTTATTTACCGATACTCACTAAATATGCATAGTATACTAATCAATCCATAAATGCATATGTCAAATGTAAAATAATAAATTAATAAACCATACACATATAACACAAGAATTTTAACGTGGAAACCTTGTTAAGGGAAAAACCACTGGGACCAGTACCCCAAATTTTCACTCTTCTGAAGTGAGCCTTGTACGGAGCCAACCTTGTTAAAGGTTACAAACACATGGTTAAGTGCAACCTTGTTAGAGGATTTTTATACATAGGTTGTCACTTAGTATCTGGTATCTATGCTACCATCCTTGAATCAGTCTCTAGACTGTCAATAGGCTTTATGCTAATCTTACTACCATCCTTGAATCAGCCTCCTTCTTAGACTGTCAATAGGCTTTAGGTAAGACTCATGCTACTATCATGAGTCAATATTTTGGTAATCTATTACGATATACCTCAGTTACAAAAGACTATTAAGTCCTACTCTGTTAAGAGACTTAATGCTTCAATGGTTAAACTGGAACACAATGACCTGTTTCTAATGCAACTTTGAATTGCAGATATTCAGATATATTTACATAAAATACCTTTCTAATCAATCTATCAATTCCATTCCTTGGTACTTCATTCTTTCTACTATGTGATGCTGTGCTTTACCATGTGTCACTATCTACAGAATTCTTTAGCTCTCCCTTAGGTTGATTGATCAGGACTGCATGAAGTTTAACCTTCATCAGTTTCTCTTCAGTATCTTCTATCAGTTCACTCCCCCGTGTATCTAATTTCTTGTGGAAATGAATTATGCTTGTCTCTTATATAGACATGATGTTCCTTAATTGTTGGTTCTTGATTCTTGATTCTTGGCGTGAAAAATAATCCGGCCAAATTGATTTACGACTTTAACTCCTGATTTATCTCGTAGCTATCTTATTGTCAACTGTATAAATCAATTTCTTAATTGTAGTTGAATAAAACAAATAAAACAACCAGTTAATTCTATTCTTTAGCTCTGCCAGCTAGATATTTTGTCATTTTCTGATCTCTCTATTATGTCAGTCAATTCTATAGTTCATCGCCAGTGGCAACTACCAGTTCTATCGGTGTAACTTCAGTTTGCTTTGGGATCTCCATCCCTCAGGCATCATTGAATCTTTCTTGTCAAGAAACACTATTTTTAGCTCACTGGGCATCCTGTGATTCTTCTTCATCAGGCAATACTGTCTTCTACTCATCGGGCATCACTGTGACTTTATCTCTATCTTTACCGATGGTGTGCACTGCTCCAATGTGGTCTATCACTTTAGTGAATACTTGACTTTTATGCATTGCTAAAGGCATAACCTCTGTTCCATTGATTCTCTGAAGTCTTTGGCATTATTCATATGACCATAAAGATGATATCAAGTTGACATCAAATACAAACCATTAACTAATTTAATGTCTTACATCATCTTCAACTTAACATTATCAAACATTCAATCAGTTACATGTCATCAATCTCTCCCTTCGGCATTGATGGCAACATTCTAAATAATCATACTTATACTATTTCTAATACAATATGAAATACAATTGTTGAGATTCATCAAATTACCAAACAATTTGTTTTGATAACTGATAAAAATGTTTGACCGTCGATAAGCTCCGTGTAAGCTTAGATTTGATTCTTGCAGCTTTTATTTTTCTTCTTCTGATGTGTTGTATCCTCTGTCTGTGTCAATTTCTCTCTTGATTGTTCTTCTTCTTTGATGTCTCTACCTTTTGTTTTTAAATTTGATACAAATTCTCTCCCTATTTTGAGTAATCTGATAATGAATAGTTTCTGATGATAATATGGATACATTCTCTCCCTTTGACAACAATTCCAAACAAATCTATCAAACAATGACAAAAAAAATCTGACTTTCTATCAAATAATTTCTTCTATCCATAATATATTCCTTGAATTTCCCTTATCCATCAACAATATAACAATATATTCTGGTGCTTGGTTCTGAAATATACCTTTCTATATATAGATGTAGCTTTGAAGTTCATCATCTGCATGCATCAATCATGAATGATATTCTGATAATATATGGCTGATGTAGCTTTCAGTCCTTTTACCGACTGTTAGAAATGGGTTTGACCCCTAGTCTTTTTCTCATGTACTCAAATGTATCCTTGGGAAATGGCTTGGTGAAGATATAAACCAATTATTCTTTTGTTTACACATATTCAAGTATCACCTCTTTTTCTTGAACTTGTTCTCTTAAATAATGATACTTGATGGCAATGTGTTTAGTCTTTGCATGCATGACTGGATTCTTGGAAATATTTATTGCACTAGTGTTATCACAATAGATAACTACTGGTTCTATGATCTTCATATGCATACCTTCTAGTAACTATTTGATCCATGCAATATTTGAGTAGTTTGCAACAATAGCAACATATTATGCTTTTGCAGTAGACTGAGAGATGCATCCTTGCTTCTTGCTAATCCATGTGACAAGTCTATCACCCATAAAGAATGCTCCTCCAGGTGTGCTCTTCCGGTCATCAAGATTTCCAGCCCAATCAACATCAGTAAACACCTTTAGTTCAAATTTCCCTTCTCTTCTATACCATAAGCCAAATTCCTTAGTATTCTTCAGATATCTTAGTATTCTTTTCACAGCAGTTATATGTGATTCCTTGGGGTTAGCAGAAAATCTAGCAATAATTCCTACTACATGTGCAATATCTGGTCTAGTGTGTACAACATACATGAGTTTTCCTATCATTGATCTATATAGAGTCTGATTTACCTCTGTTGTCTTGTCTTCTTTTGCCAATTTGCATCCAGTAGCCATTGGTGTTCCAACAGGTTTGGAATCTTCTATCTTGAATATTTTCAAAACTTCTTCGATGTATTTGGGCTGTGTAATGAAAATACCTTCAATTTGTTGAATGATCTGCAGATCAAGAAAGAGCTTGATCTCGCCAAACATAGACATCTCAAATTATTTTCTCATCTCATCAACAAATAATTTGCATAGCATATCATTGCCTCCAAATATGATGTCATTAACAAATATTTCAGCAATCAAAGTGTTAGCATTAGTATCTTCTTTCAAATAAAGACTACTATTCTCACTAGTCCTTATGAATCCAATACTTATTAGAGAGGAATGAATTCATTCATACTAGGCTTTGGGAGCTTGTTTTAATCCATACAAGGCTTTGTGAAGTCTACATACCATGTTCCTCTTGTCTGGATCCACAAACCCTTCTGGTTGATCAATGTATACCTCTTCTTCAAGTATTCCATTTAGGAATGCTGACTTGACATCTATTTGATATACTTTGAATCTTTTGTATGCAGCATAAGCAAGTAGAACTTTTACTCCTTCTAGCCTAGCAATGGGTGCAAAGGTTTCTCCATAGTCTATACCTTCCTCTTGTGCATACCCCTTGCATACTAGTCTTGCTTTGTTCCTTGTGACTTCTCCATTCTCATTCAGTTTGTTCCTGAATATCCATTTTGTATTGATGGCATTCTTGTCATCTGGTCTTGGCACAAGTGACCATGTCTTCTTCTTCTCAATCTGTTCAATCTCATCATTCATATCACTTATCCATTCTTCATTATCTAGTGTAGCATTAATAGATTTTGGTTCAAACTCACAAATTAAGCAATTTGAGTTTAAAGGCTTACTTCTTGTTCTTGTACCAACTTTCTTATCTCCTATGATCTAGTTCTATGGATGGTTCCTTCTTACATATCTTGCAAGTATAGGTATAGCTCTTTGTATATTAGCTTGATCTTCATTACCTTGCACATTATCTTGATCATTATCCTAACCGTCGGTAACAACATTTTGAACGTCGGTTGCAACATTCTATTGTTTTAGATTTAAGCATTGTTGCTCAGGTAAAGTGATGGGTTCTTCAGAGTATACAAACTTGTTGTAGTCTTCTAGTTCCTTTGTTCTTTCTAGTTCATTCTTTTCTGAAAATTCATCAATCTTCACATTTTCACTTTCAACTATTTTGTTAGAAACCTTGATTAGACATTTAAAAACTTTTCTTTTGGTAGAATACCCCAGAAATATACCTTCATCACTTTTGGCATCTAGCTTTCTATTTCTATTATCTTTTAAGACATAACATTGACTACCAAATATTTTGAAGTAACTTACATTGGGTTTTTTACCATACCATAGCTCATAAGAAGTCTTCTTTGAGTCCTTTCTTAATTGTACTCTGTTAAGTGTATAGAAAGCAGTGCTAACAGCTTCTCTCTAGAAGATCTAGGTGATGTCCTTCTCTATCATCAGTGTTCTTGCACAATCAATTATTGATCTATTCCTTCTCTTAGCAATCCCATTTTGGTGTGAAGTTCTTGGTGCAGAAACCTATCTTTTTATACCATGCTCATTATAGAAATTAGTAAATTCATCTGATATAGATTCTCCTCCTCTATCTGATCTCAAAAATTTTAGATCCTTACCACTTTGTTTTTCTACCATAACCTTATACCATTTAAACATCTTGAATTCTTCAAATTTTTCTTTTAGAAACATGATTGTCATCAATCTAGAGTAATCATCAACAAAGAGAATAAAATATCTATCTCCATAATAGCTCTTTTTCCTCATAGATCCACATAAATTAGTATGGACTAATTCTAGAATATCATCAGATGTATGGGTTTTGCTTTTGAAACTAGACTTTGTCATTTTACCTTTTTGACAATTATTGCACATGATGTTGTTTGGCTTTGTCATTGTCGGTAATCCTCTTACACTTCTCTTCCTGCTTATTTTTGTCATGTTATCAAAATTCACATGACACAACCTTTTGTGCCATAGCCATATGTCTTCATTTCTAGTCATAAAGCAAGTGGGCTTAGTATAGCTCAGATAGAATAAGTCACCTTTGGTCTATTCACCGATACCAATCAATATTCCTGATTAATTGAAGATCTTTCCTTTCTTGTTCTCAAATGCTACTATGTGACCTGAATTATTCAGCTGAGAAATAGTCAATAGATTATAATTCAATCCTTTTACCCAATAAGCATTTTCACATTTAATTAGATTAATTAGCATTACTGTTCCTTTACCTTCAATTTGACAAGGTGAATCATTTCCCATTCTTACTATACCACCCATAGTATTCAAAAGTATTAAACTTTTCTTTATCTCTGGTCATATGGTGAGTGCAACCACTATCTATCATCCAGATATCATTCTTACTATTCTTAGATATGAGTGAAGTTTCTTCATACATTTCATCTTCATCTGAATCATCCTTCATAGCTACAAATACTATCTCAATATCATCATCTGGTTCGGTGTCACTATCTTCATCTTTGCAAGAAGCTAGATAGCTAGCCTTCTTGCCTTTATTCTTGTAATCTCAGGTATCATTTCTTTCTGATTGTCGGTAACCTCTGTAATCTTTTTATCACCTCTGTCAGATTTCTTCTCAAAAGATATGTTATCACTTCTGTCATCTTTTCTTTTGTTAGGACATCTTGCAGCAAAGTGTCCAATCTCTTTGCAATTAAAACACACAAGTGTTAACTTACCTTTGTATTTACCTTTGCCTCTTAGCATTCTTCTTTCCATGAGTGTTTCAATTTCATCTAGATCTTCTTCTTCACTTTCGCTTTCACTGTCTCTTCTAGATAAGTGTCTCTGACTAGATTTGCTTATTCTCATAGAAGACTTGAATGCAAATTCTAAGCTTGGTAAGACACTATTATCAAAATTATTCATCTCAAATGAAATCAGTCTACCAATCAGGCTATCAAGAGTGACTATATTATTTGCTACTGCTCTCATTTATTGAATGGCAGAGACTCTAATAGCATATATAGGAAATAGGGTTCTTAGGATTTTACTTACCACTGTCTCCTCTTCAAGTCTACATCCAACACCTTGTATAGCATTGACTACTTCTTTTATTATTGTGTCGTAATATGTGATGTTTTCACCTTCTTTCATTCTGAGATCATCAAACTTTCCTCTAAGGATTTCTTCCTTGGCTCTTAGAACATTTGCATCACCACCATGTACAAGTTTCAACTTGTCCCACATTGTCTTTGCATTATTTCTATCTTTGAAATCCTCAAATTCAACATCAGATAGTGAGGCTAAAAGCTCTATAACCATGCATTTATGTTCATGCTTTACTCTCAATTGATCTACTGTCAATGGTCCTGTAGGCAACACATATGCAGTATCTAAGTATTGAGTAATATCATTGCCAATACCTAATAGGTGAAGCTTTATCCAACTTTTCCATGAAGCAAAGTTGTCCTTGTTCAACTTGGGCACATCTCGCCTGTTCATCATGTGATCTTTACTTAGGTCTTTAAACCTTCCTTCTAAGAACACAAGCTCTGATACCAATTGTTAGTAATAAATGAGAGGGTGGGGGGGGTTTGAATTAGTGGCCTCAAAAATTTATCCAATTAAACTTTAACCCACCAATCAATACTCCTAATATTATTAAGTCCCTACAAGATGTATGCCTTTGAAATACTTGTAATAAATAACTGTCTATCGGTTTACCTTGTCTGTCCTTATTCTCCATGATTACCGATAAGCAGTAAAACTTATTTACCAATACTCAGTAAATACTCAGAGTATATTAATCAATCCATAAATGCATATGTGAAATGTAAAACAATAAAGTAATAAACCATACACATATAATACAAGGATTTTAATGTGGAAACCCTGTTAAGGGAAAAACCACTAGGACTGGTACCCCAAATTTTCACTCTTCTGAAGTGAGCCCTGTTAGGAGCCAACCCTATTAAAGGTTACCAATACACGGTTAAGTGCGACCTTGTTAGAGGATTTTTATACATACGTTGTCACTTAGTATCTGGCATCTATTCTACCATCCTTGAATCATTCTCTAGACTGTCAATAGGCTTTATGCTAATCTTACTACCATCCTTGAATCAGCCTCCTTCTTAGACTATCAATAGGATTTAGGTAATACCGATGCTAATATCATGAGTCAACCTTCTGGTAATCTGTTAGGATATACCGCAGTTACAAAAGATTGTTAAGTCCTACTCTGTTAAGAGACTTAATGCTTCAATGGTTAAACTGAAACACAATGACCTATTTCTAATGCAACTTTGAATTGCAAATATTTAGATCTATTTACATACAATACCTTTCTGATCAATGTATCAATTGCATTCCTTTGTACTTCATTCCTTCTACTCTATGATGCTATGCTTTACTGTGTGTTGGTGTTTGTAGAATTCTTTAGCTCTCCCTTAGCTTGATTGATCAAGACTGGATGAAGTTTAACCTTCATCAGTTTCTCTTCAGCATCTTCTATCAGTTCACTCCCCCGTGTATCTGATTGCTTGTGGAAATTAATTATGCTTTTCTCTTATATAGACATGATGTTCCTTAATTCTTCGTTGTTGATTCTTGATTCTTGGCATGAAAAATAATCCAGCCAACTTGATTTACAGCTTTAACTCCTAATTTATCTCGTATTCATCTTCTTTTCAACTGTATAAATAAATTGCTTAACTATGGTTGAGTAAAAAAAATAAAACAACCAATTAAGTCTATATTTTTTCATTTGCTGATCTCTCTATGCTGTCGGTCAATTTTGCAGTTCGTCGCTAGTGACAACTGCTAGTTCTGTCAGTGTAACTTCAGTTAGCTTTGGGATCTCCGTCTGTTAGGCATCATTGAATCTTGCTCATTGGGAAACGATATTTTTATCTCATTGGGAATATTTTGATTCTACTTCGTTGGGCAATATTGTCTTCTGCTCATTGGGAATCACTGTGACTTTATCTCTATCTTTATTGATGGTGTGCACTCCGCCGGTGTGGTCTGTCACTTTAGTGAATACTTGACTTTTATGCATTGCTGAAGGCATAACCTCTATTCCATTGGTTGTCTAAAGTCTTTGGCATTATTTATATGACCTTACAGATGATATCAAGTTGACATCAATGACAATACAAACCATTAACTAATTTAATGTCTTGCATCATCTTCAACTTAACATTATCAAACATTCAATTAGTTACATGTCATCATAAGATAAATGCTAGCTTTTGGTTCAAGGTTGGCCTTGGAATAGAAAAATAGAAAGAAGTGGACTAGGCCATGCCATATAATCTAATCCATAAATTAGATCACATTATGACACCTAATTTTAAGTA
>MU224311.1:3610760-3623972 GCA_018584345.1 Thuja plicata | reverse complement strand
GTCTCCGGAAGTTGGGTCACCTGAAATAGCAGAAAATAATTTTCCTTCAAAATTTTCAGGTTTCAAAAGTTATTTTGAGCCGACTTTGATGTACTAAATTGAAAAATAAAATAATTCTAAGTTTGGTGGGCCCTAAGGGCTAAATTTATGGAACCTTCTCGGGCGGTGGAAATTGCCTATATAAAGAAGGCCCGTAGTGTTGTTTTAGGCAGTTCGGGGCAGTTCTGGGTGGATCAGAGTAATAGTTCGAGGCTTTGTCCTATAGAATATTGTAAGTGAAATGCCCATGTGGCTTTGCATATTGTAATTCTGAAAGTTTGTAATTCCACATTTGTGGAGATAATAAGAAGCCCATTTTTTGTTCTTGCAAATTGTTGTTGTTTCTCTGTTTCTGTTATGTGTTTGTGGCATTAAGGGGAGCACCCTTCATCATATTTTTAAGGTCCAAGATAGTGGAGGATGAAATCATTAGATTAGCTAGATATCAAAATGGGCTCAAGTGGTCTATATAAGAGGAGATGAGTCTTGCTACCTTAACAAGTATGAGAAAATGCTATCAAATGGCTTTAAAGATAGAAGAAAAGAGCAAGAGAAAACATGATCAGACCTCTAGAGGAAGAGGTAGAGGAAAATAAAATAGGGGAAGAGGCAACTTTGCAGGTAGTTTTGCAGGTAGAGGCAGTGACTATAGGTCCCAAGGTGAAGCTAAATTGACTAAGATAGTCAATGAGACCAGTGGTAGAGGCAACATGAGTAGAGGAAGAGGATTCCAAGGTGGAGGAAGAGGTAGATTTGGAGGTTTAGGCAGAGCCTCACACTTTGCAAACATGAAGTGTTTTCATTGCAATCAACTAGGCGATCCAGCCTATAGATGCCTGGAGAAAGCTTCTAGCTCAGATGGTGAGAAAAGAGTAAATTACATTGCTCAAGAGGATAATAACAATGGTAAAGCCCCTGAAATCAACCTTGATTCAGAAAGTGGGGAGAATCTTATGATTAGGAGAATACTCATTAAAGAGTCGGTCAAGAAGAAGCTAAGAAAAGGAGGGCACTATTCAGAGTAAAGTGCAAGATTCTTGGGAAACTTTGCAAGATGATCATAGAGTTAGGGTCTACTAATAATATTATATCAGAGGAGGTAGTAAGAAAGTTAGGATTGACAAAAATACTCCATACAAACCCATACAGAATGACATGGTTGAACAAGGGTCAACATGTTCTTGTTAATGAGAAAGCATGGGTTAATTTTTCAATAGGAAAGTATGTGGAAGGAATCTTATGTCATGTAATCCCAATGGATGCATGGAACCTACTCTTAGGTAGGCCATGGCAGTTTGATAGGAAGACAATTCATGATGGAGAGAAAATTTCTTATTCTTTCAAGAAGGATGGGGTCACTTATAAAATTCAGTCACTTGTGGATGATGAGGGGTCTACATCAGTTGAGTCTAATGTCTTATTGCAGGGAGGTAAAGAGTATTTGTAGACAATAAAGAGTGAAGAAGGATTACACTATGCTATCATGCTTAAGCCTAGTGAAGAGAAGAAGATGAAACAAATACCATTGCCAAGGGAAGTGCAGGAGTTATTGGAAGAGTTTAAGGACATGGTTAGTGATGGGACACCAGCAATGTTACCACCTCTAAGAGACATAAGTCATCAGATTGACTTCATACCCGAAGCATCTCTACCAAACAAGGCTACAAACAAGGTGACTCCTGACCAAAACAAGGAGATAGCTAAACAATTCCAAGAACTTTTGGACCAAGGTCTAATTGGGCAAAGCATTAGCCCATGTGCAGTACCAGTGGTTCAAGCATCAAAGAAGGGAGGTAAGTGGAGGCTTTGTACAGACTCAAGGGAAATTAATAGGATCACTATGAGATACCAGTTTCCCATTCCTACGATTGAAGATCTTATGGATTGTTTGGGAGGAGAAAGGTACTACACCAAATTGGATTTGAAGAGTGGGTACCATCAAATCAAAATTAAGGAGGGTGATGAATGGAAGATAGCATTCAAGACAACAGAAGGGCTCTATGAATGGTTGGTCATGCCCTTTGGGCTTAGCAATGCTCCAATCATCTTTATGAGGTTGATGAATGAAGTGTTGATGGACTACATAGGAATATTTGTAGTTGTGTACCTAGATGACATCCTAATTTTTAGTAAAACAAAGGAGGAACACCTCCAACATTTGCAAATTGTGATGAAGAAACTTCATGAGGAAAAGTTGTCCATTAACTTGGAAAAGTGTGAATTTATGAGACAAGAGTTGATCTATCTTGGTTTTGTGGTGTCACAAGGAACCTTGAAGATGGATCCCACCAAGGTTGAAGCAATATTGAATTGGCCTACCCCTACATGTATTTTTGAGGTAAGAAGTTTTCATGGACTTGTACAATTTTATAGGAAGTTCATTAGAGGCTTTAGTGAAATATGTGCACCAGTTTTAGATACAATTAAGGGAGGAGTAAAGACCAAATTTAAGTGGACTCTAGAGGCTGGTAGAGGTTTTGAAATATTGAAAAAGAGAGTGGCAACACAACCAATTTTGGTTTTGCCAAATTTTGACAAGTTGTTTACCCTTGAATGTGATGCAAGTGGTATAGCAGTTGGGGCAATATTAAATCAAGAAAATAGACCACTAGAAATGAGGACAAGAAGAGGTACTCTTCTTATGACCTAGAGTTATATGCATTGGTGCAATCCCTAAGAAAATGGAGGCACTATTTATTGCCTAAAGAATTTGTATTTTATACTGATAACAAAGCTTTGAGTTTTATCAATTCTCAGGAGAATTTGAGCAAAAGACACCTTAAATGGATGGAATATTTGCAGGCCTATACCTTTACTATCAAACATAAGAAAGGGAAGTTGAATAAAGTGGTTAATGCTTTGAGTAGGAGACTCTTGACAGTCCAAGAAGTGCAGCTACAAAGTATACACATAGAAAGCTTCAAGGAGCTTTATGAAGGTGATGAGGACTTCTCAGAAGCATACAAGGTATGTAAAGAGTTCAAAAACCATTTCCATAGTCAATTTCGAGACTATACTATTCAGAATGATCTCTTGTTTAGAGAAGGGCAGCTGTGTATTCCTAAGGGATCTATGAGGGAGAATGTGATTCAAGAGAAGCACAATGGTAGCTTAAGTGGGCTTTTTGGTCTAAATAAGACACTATAACTAGTGCAAAGGTTTTATTATTGGCCTAGGATGCAAAAGGGCATCAGGAAGTATGTGGAGAAATGTTTGATTTGCCAAAAAGCTAAGGGAATCTCATCTAATGCAAGTTTGTATCAGCCCTTTCCCATTCCTAATAGGTCTTGGGAATGTATTAGTAAGGATTTTACTGTTGGGCTGCCTAGGACCAAGACTGGTTTAGATAATATATTTGCGGTGGTAGATAGTTTTAGCAAGATGAGTCACTTCATTGCTTGCAAAACCACCCATGATGCCAGTCATATTGCACATTTGTTCTTTAAGGAAGTGGTCCAGATTCATGGTTTACCCATCGGCATAGTATCTAACAGAGATGTAAAATTCATGGGTCATTTTTGGAAGAACTTGTGGAAAAGGTTGGGCACCAATCTATCATTTGGGTCATCCTACCATCCCCAAATAGATGGTAAGACTAAAGGTATCAATAGAGTTCTAGGAAATCTCCTAAGGTTCTTGAAAAAGGAGTATGGAGTGATGTGGGATCAGATGTTACCACAGGCTAAATATGCCTACAATGATAGTGCAAATAGGACAACAGGCAAAAGCCCCTTTGAAATAGTTTATGGGATGCACCCTAGAGGTGTGTTGGAGTTAAGAAACTTGGAAAATGTAGAAGGAAGAAGTGCATATGCAGATGATTTTGCTCAATCCATGAAGGAAGTTAATGAGCAAGTGAAGAAGCAGCTCAAAGAGGCTACACAAAAATTAAAATCCAAAGTTGATGAAGGAAGAAGAGATCTTTAGTTTGCTATGGGGGATCTTGTGATGGTGCATCTCAACAATTCTAGGTTGTAGAAGGGAGTCCCCACAAAACTTCAAATGAGAAGGATTGGTCGTTGCAAGATTCTTAAAAAATTTGGGCACAATGCCTATAAACTAGACTTGCCATCAGATTTGGCAATGTCTATTCGTTTCAATGTGCAGGATTTAGTTTGGTATAAAGGACCTACACCAGTAGATACTAGGTTCCAATTAGATAGTAAAGAAATAGCAACAAATGTTCAGATTACCCCTACACCAACACCAGTAGCAGTGGAAATTTTGGACTCTTGGCTGAAGAAAAAGACTAGGCAGGGAACCTACATGGAGCATCTCATTCAATGGGAAGGAAAGTTAGAAACTAAGGCTACCTGGGTAGCTAAGAATGAGTTTAAGAAGTAGGGAATTGATCCTACAGTCCTGGCCCCGGAGGTGACTTAAGTTCTTAGCCTTGGTAGTATGGTGCAGGAGCACCCTTGAGAAGCCAACAAGTTTGGTGGTTTCATGTCATTTTGGCTGTGTAAGTGTGTGAAAGACCCTCTTGTAGGGAAATGTAAATACATAAGGTCATGTGAAGCAAGAGTGTTTTAGGTAGGTTTTATTTTTATGCTTTTGCTTGGTTAAAATAGCTCTTTTTGGCTCTTTTTAGTGGACTACTTGACGATGTCATCAAAGGGTAGGCTAATGTCATGGTGGTTCTTAGGGTCCTTGGTTACCCTAGGTGGTTTAACTAAGGTTAGATAAGTCATATTGGTGGAAAAACACTTGAAAAGTGTAAGTTTGCAAAAGATGTAAAAATGTTGCATAGCAACATTAGCAACTTTTAAGAGTTGCTTAGAACATTTTATTGTTTAGAAGGTTTTTGAGGTGTAAGTTAGTTTTGCACCCATCCAAGGAGTGAAACATGTGTATGGATGGGATATAAGGAGGAAAAACCCTAATTTGAAGTGGGGGAAGACATTGTATGAATTTTGAGTTTTAGAGCCAAGAGCTTTTCGAATGACAAAGCAGCAGTATAGAAGAGTCTAGTGTTTGTCTTGATGTGCATGGATTGAAATTAACAATATGATTAGTGGGATCCATTTGTGCATATGTTTTAGTTCTTTCCAAATACTTAGGTTTATTTTTGATTACCTTTCTTTTGTAGTTTGTAAATTCTTTTGTTTTGGACTGTTTACTGTCCAGTTCTGGCTGGGAAGCAAAGATGTGGACCTAACTCCACTGTCCACCATTGGTTCTGTATGACCACTTGGGGCTGGATACTATGTCCATGGAGCTTCAAGAATTTGGGAGGAGGAGATTTCAAAGTGCTTGCAAGTATTTTCAGGATCTTGCCCTTGGTGAGCTAAATGAATAGCCCAGTAAGGAAGATCAAGTAGCAGATGGCTTTAAATTACAGAAGGTTATTGTCATGATCCAAGAAGGCCATGGCTGTCATGTGTGATGTTATGTAGGTATTCAGTAATGTGGAGGAGTGCCCAATGCATCAACTTACCAAGTTTTGAATCCAAAGACCTAAAACTAGTCCAAAAACAAGAAAGAAGCCATATTCTAGAAATAGGGTATACGGACAGTGTCATAACCTAAGACCTAGAAAATCCTTGTGGTTTTTTTCTTTACTTACAAAATGCCAAAAGAGATTTGGGGGTCCTTTGAAGGTTTTGCACTGAAAAAGTGTTGTCCTACATTTTAGGAGGCCTAATTGGTGGAAAAGGCTACAAGGCCTAGAAGATAGGAATTAAGGAAGTGATGGGGAAATGGCTCAACTTGGTGGCTTCAAACCTAGTTTGCAATCTAAGAATGGATTTTATTGAAGCCCTTGCTCTCCTACAAATCCAAAACTAATATTAGGGCTTGGAGTCATTAAGGGAGGAATGTTCTTACAGAACACAAGAATGGTGAACCAGACAAGATAGGTAGACTCTTGGTTAGAAGGGAAGAAGTGATTCTTTCCAAGTGTTAGAGGGTGGATTGAGGAAGCCCTAGAGGTCCTAGGAGAGACCTAAGAAGAGTTCAATCAAACTCTAAAGGTTATCAAGGAGTATCCCTATCAAATGGCGTACTAGAAGCATCCCAAACATAAGTTGAGTCAATAATGCATGCAAAGGTTAAATGAACTGTTAAAGGTTTAAGGATTATTTACATGAAGGATGTGCACTACAACCCTCACCAAATTGAGCATATCTCACAGGTGTCAAAAAATCTTATAATAAGAATACATCATATTTTAGATCATGATCTATAAGATAGTATACAATATAAACATCTATTGAAATTTAATTATTGCTTAAGATTAATTATTGCTTACATTCATACAATTGACTCTATGTATCAATTCTTCTTTGAGTGCCTCTATCTGCTCGGTTTTGTTTGTTGTCATGACAAGGTTAAGCATTTCTTTATTATATTTTTTATAATCTCAGTAGCCATGAAGATGGGTTTAGTGCTACGTCCGATGTCATCTATAAATGTAGCCTCAATTTCATATCGCAATTGATCTGCTATCATTAGCACTTTTTCCTATCAATAAGTATCAAGTTGTGACATCAATATTAGTAAAATTCTATCAAAATAACTAGAAATCCATAAAGAAAAGAACATAATAATATGACATTTTTTTCTATATAATTTGTAGAATTACACTAATTAAGGTTTACCTGTGATGAAGAAGCTGAGTGAGGAATGTCCCCACCTATTTCTTGTGGTAAATCCATGTTAGCCTATGACAAAGATTAGTAATTCTTAGCAAACAATAGTGAAATGAAAGTAATAAACTTACAAAAAAGAATTATTAATAAAACAATATTAATCAGAAGCAATTGGTTTAAATGTTATACTTACTAGTCCCATGATAGGGATTTTTTTTTGTATCTACACAATTCAAAATTGTAATCTATCAGAAGCTCTTCCCTTGCACTTATTGAATTTATCGCACATACAAATACACGATTTCCCTCACGTGCCTATAATATAAAATTTAGTCGCTTATTAGTTGACACAGGTCGAGAACTATTTATAAAACCTACAATATTCCCTGTGGCTTTTGGCCTTCCATCAATATACATAGCGAGCTTTTTAGTTTGATCATTTTCTTTGCATTGTATATAATTTGCTGACAATGCATACCTACGCATATTTTTTTATATTGCACAATCTGCATCAAGTTATTGTAATTGTAACAAGGTCCTACATACTCCATCAATTGAACAACTTGATTATAACTGACCTTTATGCCATCCATGGAAAATAAGCCCAAACCATGTAATGAAGATGGAGCTATGTGATATATGCTTTCATTAACAGAAAAATCAGTGTTAACTAGAGGTAGTTTCTTGGGTACCCATTCTTTCTGAAGATGTGTGTACCTTAAGGGAACCTTCCTATCACCATTGGTCTCATTATCATAAGAACATGACCCCCCCTCAAGAAGGAAAAATTGCATTTGTTTATTGAATTTTCTTCTAATCTTTTGACCTCTAGTTGATCTCCCTATTTTAGACCTACTAGATGTCTCATTTTTGTCTTCTATTCCTGCATTTTCCTAACTTAAGGAAGACAGATCAGACAAATACCTATTTGGTGATACCTACAATCCATCAAATGAGATACGTAGTAGGATCTATATATTTTGTTGACTAAATAGAAAGAAACCAAATAATAAATTATACATGTCGATCCATGTCAAAGGCATTTAATTTTCTGCATATGTAAATCATTTATCTTAAGTTAGCCAAAAATTAAATGATATGTAAGATACAAATTACATAGAATAAAAAATTTACATGATGCAAAATATACTCCATGATATTAGAGTTCAAGACATAATAACTTAATTATAAAAACATACTAGTCAAATAAATTTCTATGAATAAATCAATACCTCATACATGACATTGATCATACCTTGACTGCATACATTTCATTGATCATGTTATTGATCATCCTCTTCGTCCATGTCATCATCATGACTATCATCATCATAATCATCATCACCATCATCATACTTGTCACCTTGATCATCATCATCATCATCATCATCATCATGACCAACACCACCACCATCTTCATCACCATCATCATCATCTTCATCACCATTATCATGACCATCCTCATCATGACCATCATCATCTTGATAACCTCCATCTTCATAACCATGATGATGATGATCATCATCATCATTACCACCATCGTCAGCAGAACTAGAATCATCATCATTTTCTTCTTCTTTTCTTCATTGTGTAACAGTCGTTCATGATCATCATTTACTTCATCTTCTTATTCTTTACTATCTTATTCTTCCATCACATTATACTTTATCGGCCTTCCTCTTGGATTATGTCTAACAACAAATGACCAACCTAGTTTATGTGGAATGCCAAAGTAAAACACTTGCTCACATTGGCTTGGAACAACATAAGGCTCATCTCCAATTGGCTCAAATGACCTTGTATTAATCATAGTAAATCCACTATTATGTTCAATAACAGTCCTATCAGGATCATTTTGATTCAGTCGTAGCCTATACCATTTGATGACAAATAGAACTAATTTGAATGAAATAAAGTCACACTCAAGTATATCATCCAAAATTCCATAGTATCTATTTTCAGATTATTAAGGATGTATGTCATTTCTAGATGAAATATTAGTGACCTCGAAGACTACACTTATCCCAGAATCACAATTTTTCTTCGTGTCATCTAATTTTTTTATGCAAAATTTATGACCATGGTAGAACATAGCTTTGTGGTGTTTGATTTGCAATTATTCAAACATGTCAAGATTATTTACATCAATCTGTGAGTTGATATTAAACTTATGGGTCATGGTTAGTAAACTTATATGTACCTTTCTACCTCTTAAACCATATGATAGATCAAGTACCATTGGTGTAACATTGGGATCTCCATTACGATGAGCTTCTTTAACCAATGATGCAACACCATCCCATGTTAATGAGCGACCATTTTATCGAGATTGTTGAATACATACCGTCATCCAATCAAGATTGTTTGCAATATACAAATATAGTGCATCCCACTCACGACCAACTATAAAGAAAATAATTTGACCACTTAGAAACAAATTATATTCAAGATTTATAAGAATTAATAAACTGCAATAACATCATATAAATAATACCCCTCACTTTCCTCAATCTACCTCTCCTCATCAAGTACTCCCCTTAAAATTTGTTAATAGATTTGGGATCCCAAATGCGATCTACATGGATATTTGATACAAACTTGGGATGATATTCACTAATGTACACCATGGTCTGGTATACCATATATCCCTCCACCATAGAACCCTCAGGATGTTCTCTTTGTCAAGCCAATCCCTTCATAAATTTCAAGCGTCTCTCAATCATCCACATTGACCTAGTTTGTACAGGTCCACACAATTCAATCTCCTCAACTTGATGTATGAGGTAATGTTCTTGAGCATTGAAAAAAGTTGGAGGTAGACACTTTTGCATTTCAAACATAATGAGGGGATTTTTTCTCTTCTGATATTTTATATCTTTTTTTATCAATTTCTTTAGATGATAACCACCTCATGTATTTTCCAAGATCGTATATAACTTGTTTAACACTCTTGTCAAACTGGTGTGGGAGGGATAGAGGTAGGATGTACTACAATAATTAAAAAATGATATTTTCAATATATTATAAAATAATACAATAAAAAGTACATGTGATTTGTTAAGTATATTTTAAATAGAGAACATGACTTACCTTGACGAAGGTATGCCAATCATGTGTTTTCAACCCTGGCCCAAAATCACCTTTCTTTGATACAAGACTGCTTATATTTGTAGCAAATCCTATTGGAAATTTTGTCTTTTCTATGACTTTTTTTAATGCATCACTTTTTTGCTCAGCTAATAACCAAGGAAGGGCACTCATATTTATGTGGTCTCCATTGCTATTTGGTTCAATGAAATTTTTTAGTGCATGATTGGATTCATGAATGTCATTACAAATTTTGGCAATTTTTTTTCATCACGCCTTCCACCTAATATTTTCCATAGTGTCTCTATTACATTCTTTCCAATATGCATAGCATCAAACAAATGCACAATTGGGAGATCCTTGTAGTATGGAAACCTACTAAATTGACTAGGATAACTTTTTATTCCTCTAGAAAGTTGGTCATTGATGCCTTGACAACCTTCACAAGCATCAGTTACATCATTAATTAGTAAATAAAAGACAATATAAAAATATAAATTTCAAAAAAAAATCATCAAATGGAATGACTTTACCTCGGTGATTTATTTTATTGTATTCCAACTTCCATAGACGAGGTGTCATTCTTCGTGGCCTCGATGTTGTCTCTTCTTTCCCATTAAAAATATGTTTTTCAATAATTTGATACTTATGATTATTGTGGAGAAAGTGCCTAAACTCATCGAACACCTGCTTTCCTAAACCTCTTGAATGATGATATTTCATCTTCAGACCACAAACTGGACATGCAAATTTACCCTTTGTCTAAAGATCTAAAAGATCATGTACAATTGGATCATTTACAATTATCATGCACAACTTGAACATACAACAATAATGTGTAACCACTATAACATACCAAAAATATGTGACCTTAACAATATATAACATACTACAAAAATGAGTTAGCCCAGGGGCATCATGTATTGTCCATACAAGCATTACATGGAATTGAAATTCTCTTTGTCGTATTGGTCTAGAGATGTCATACATAGTGACCCCATTACATAACTTCAACAACTCATCAATAAGCGGCTCAAAATACATGTTCATATCTTTAACTTGGTACTTACCTAGTTGAATGAACAAAAACATTGCATAATTATTATGACCATTTTGATGTAGTGTTTATAATTTAATTTAGATAACTATTAAATGAGAAAATACCTGGTACAATCATTGACAACATTATGTGCTCTCTTTATGGACATCCAAGGAGGAATGTTATTGTTAATAACAAAAATAGGCCACACTAAGTAAACAGATCTCATATCTCCAAATGGATTGACACGTCTGCTACCAATGAAAGCTTGAGATTACGAGGTTCTTCTTTAAAGTGTGGCCATATTATTTTTATGTCTTTAAATGTAGAACCATCCGCAGACTTTCACATAATGTCATCTTGACTTGCATTGTGTGCATGGTAATCCATAAATTGTGCCAAGCTAGTGCACCCAAATAATTGTTGAAGACATGGAATAATGGGAATGTATCGAAGAACCTTTTGAGGCACCTTTTTTGTTATTTGATCCGACTGATATCTACTAATATGACAATCTAGGCATTTTGTTGCAAATTCATGTTGTTTATGATATAGAATGTGATCATTGGGACATGCATGTATTGTCTGATACTTCATTCCAATTTGATTCATAATGGTAGATAATTCTTGGTACGAATGAGGCAGAATGTTTGATGATGGTAACAAAAACTCACCTATCAACCTACAACAACAAATATGAATTGTTAATATAATGAATAGTAATGGTATGCTAACATTGAAGATGACAAAAATGGCATACCTTAGTATACATGACATTTCTACATTGGATAAACCATTCATAACCTTCAAGTTCACCAACAACAATATAGTGAAGAGAAGAGTTTTTTGGGAGCCTTGGTATAGGGGCATGCATGCCTTCTCAAGTATAGTTAAATAGAGACCATCTTCATCATCATTATCAGATGTGATAGTACCATCACCATGATCATCTTGATCAGCTGTTCCAATACCATCTTCTTTAATCATGTCCTCTGGCACATTATTAGCTACGCCAATACCATCATCTTCAATTGTGTTCTCTTCCACAGGATCATCTTCTTCCATGGGAGCATTATCCTTGCCTTGGATATTCACACCTCCATTTTCCTCCAGTTGGAAATCCACATTCACCAATAAATGATAATTTTTCCCCCCTTCAACATGACCATGTTGCCTATAATGACTCTCGGCTATTGTGATTAGAATTCTTTGATTCTTTAAGCCCTTACACTTTTTGCAATGACAATTACATTTATCAGGTTTTCTTCAGAATTGAGACCACAATCTAGCAATTGTCTCATTATTTTGTTCTTGGTTTATATTTCCAAATTATTTTCTTCTTAGGTTAGTAACAACCTACATCATTAACAATTTATGGAGAAATTTTCATAGTACAATAATAATTAGTGGCAAAATAATTAGTACACTAAAAAACAACCCGAGGTAATTAATACTAAAATCATTTAGATATTAGGAAGCATAAGAAACTAGAAGCTAAAAAGGTTTTCCTACCTTTAATAGTCAAGCTTTTAATTAATTAAATTAAATAATCAAAATTATAAGGATAATGGCCTAGGAATCTCCATAAATACTTAAAAATACTCTCTTTAGTCTTTTTTGAATGAAATAATATAAGCCCCATGTCTTATAATGAAAATGCCTCAGATAATTATTGTGTGATTAACATGTTGATTGAGGTCATTTTGAAATGACTAAAAACTACATGGGTTATAACCCAAAAACATATATATCTACTTAGCATTGATGTTATAAGTGTTTAACCAAATTATTCCTACTTCATGTTTTGATGAACTAAATTTTGATTTCACTCTGTAGCTGAGTATGTATCATCTTTGCGCGCCTAAATTATACAAAAAAATATGTAGAATCAAATATGCAAAAATATGTGGGTAGCTGCTCAACCAAGAAAAAATGTACCTGCTCTGACATCAAACAGTGGAGTGGCCACATAGTGGCAGCTCTGTGTTTTGTGTTAACAAAATAAAGTAGAAGGAACATCTTTTTGTATTTTTAGATTAACCAGAACCATGATAGAAAATAGACCAATTATATTTCATAATAAATAATCACATGTATACCACTTAATGACACAAATTCCACCAATAGTAATGCATAGAAGCAATCTAAGAACACCATACAACTTTGATTCAGAATAAATACAACACCAACACAAAACCATATGCACACATGCATGTTAAGCACATAATCACATTTTAATATGAATTATCACCATGTACATGACATGCAAATCATTATCATATATGGAGAAAACAATACGATGTTAATATGAATGATTGTAATGTTCACGTCATACAAATCAATCAAATATAACTTGATGACTTTAAAAAATTCAATCCTATTGCATGTAAATACTAGTGCAAATAAACACTCTAAGCACATCATTCAAGTTTGATACATAATAAATACAACACCAAC
>MU224311.1:3583409-3597946 GCA_018584345.1 Thuja plicata | reverse complement strand
AAATGATTGTAATGTGTAAAGTAGTTTGCAGGAGATCATATTACTTTGGAAGATCAACACATTGAAAATGACTTCCTAGGCTGGTCTATAGATTCTCTGATATTATACTCAACACTTGTACAACACGAAAATGTGGTGGGGATGACACCCACGAAACTTCACTATCTGCAGAATGGAAGGGAGTCGGTTAAGGCTTACAATTTGATCACTTCTAATAATCTACCCTCTTAAGAGTATTAAGGTGGAAACCTGTTAACATATACTATGTTAAGAGCTTTAGCAACAATGATTTAAGTGTGCATTCGGCTATGAGATTTTACAATAGGATGGTTAAGCCCACCTTTCTTGAAAGGATTTCATTAGTGTACTACACTTGTTAGAATGAGTACAAATGTTGACCTGAGTACATACAATCTATAATTTCTAATTATAGATCAATTAATGCTCTCAAAATTATAATATCACCTTAAGTGATTGATGAATACCCTTTCTCTGCTCGTCAATAGCCTCTATTATGTTCATGATAACTGACCTAATTCTATTTCTATCCTTGTGCATGAATTATTTGTCTGGTCTCTAGTTTCTCTCTATGGTTGCTATCTTCATTGAACAACAACTATTCTCAATGGATTGACCACCTATTTGTACAAGTATTTTACCTATCTTTGAATCATGCATTGCAATGTTAACTCTTAGATCCAAGGTTTACAACTTGACCTTGATCTTTAGTTTTCATATTTTAAAAGAGTAAAACTAATTAAAACAATAATAATTACAATTCTTCTTCAACACATAATGGATTTAAAATCAAATCGAGAAGCTATAAATACAACTTCAGTGATTTATCTAACATGGAAAGTCAAATCCACTTTTTGTGGGATGTAGTTGACTGTCATTTCTTGGTCATCGGGTTGAACTTGAAGTCTGTGGGAATTCCTTTATTGAACTATTCGTTGGGTTCCCTTTGCCTATCATGTACCTCTCTGTGTTGTTCCATCGGGTTGCACTGTTGTTACTCATCGGGTTTCCTTTAACCTTTCTATCATCAGATAACACTTAACAATGTTTGTCAGGTAACCTTGTCATCAGGTAGTGCAGTCCCCTATCTATCGGTGTTGTGTAAACCGATGGTGTAGATCATGTTTATCCTTAAGTATACTAATGGAAAAATATAATCCCTTCAACCTCCCCCTTTGAAATTTATATCAAAAATTTATATGTGCATAATACTAAAGTGTTTTAGTATGTATACACCATGTTTATATCCTTGTCATCATATGACTCCCCCTAAATATATGCATCGGTATAGTGTATGTATATGTACATGTATACTATTCATTCTCTATATGTACATTATTTCCCTTTTCTTTTAATATACATATGATTTCCTCCTTTTAACTGAGGTGAGTGAATGAACATATCAATTTCCCCCTTTCTTTGATACTTATGACAAAAATGTAAAACTTATAAGATGTCAAAATTGTGACAAGAATGTGTAACTTACAATGTGTCAAATATATTTGAGTGGGCTGCCTTGATATCTTCAAGCATTTTCTCCCATTTTTCTTTTAGTTGTTCTAGAGCCATGTGTTGTATCTCTAGCTTCGCATGGATATAATAAATTTTGTCTAAGACAAACTTTTCTAGGGTGGAAATTAGTGTATTTGCCTGTGTCACATGCTGGTGCACAACTATAAGTGTCAGTAAGAGCTTAGCTTGGAGCTTATTTACCTCATCTATGTACTTTGTCACTCCAAATTGTATGTCTTGTCTCTATTTCCTACCCTGTATGATTTGTTCATCATGCAATTTAAGTGCTTCTTCAGTGTTGGTTAGACTTTGTGCACTGGACTTAAGATCACCACCAATTTTTGCTATCTTATCGCTATATTCCTGAGTGAGTTGATCTAAAGTGCACAATTTTTGTATTAAGGTAATAACTTCTGACATAATTGGATTAATTGTACTTACCAATTCAGATAGCTTGACCTTTTTTAGTGCCACTTCTTGGCTTATTTTCTCGGCTATCTTGAAATCATACTTTTGTTCAAGTCTCTCTTCCATAACCATCTCAACATCAATATTATGAGATGTTATTGCATCTACGAGTATTACCAATTGATCAAGAATTGGAGCTTTTTGGTCAATATCTATATTAAGTATAATCTATTGAAGTATTCCTCTTGCTACTTCTAGTACCTTGGATTCTTTTTCTTCTCTCTTCAGTTTGTCTTGAATAGATTTTCTCTCACAGAGCTTTGCATACTTAGTCAATGCAGTTGGATCCAGTGTTCTTGGATCACAAACTAGAATCTCAATGATTCCATCCAAAGTTACTGTATTCTTACTCTTTCCTTTCTTCTTATTTGAGATTTGAGGGGATGCAGATGTATGAACTACCATAGCTAGTTCATTTGTTATCTCTGAATTACTTGGTGAAGGCTTTGTAGAAGATGCTTCTTGTGTCTTCTGCTTAGGTGGCACCTGTCGGTTATGTGAAGATGCCACTTCATTAAATTTGGGTTTTTTTGCAGAATGTGCTTTTGATTTCTTCTCCAGCTCATCCTTCTTTGTTTCTTCACCTTTCTCTATTTGTGTGTCCCCTTTTTCTTTTTGAGTTTCCTACTTATTTTGATCAGTAGATGTATCTTTCTGATCATCGATTGTAGCATGCTCTGCAATTGTATCAGTGGTTTCTTTAGCTTCTCCAAAACCCTTGTCCTCGAGTGTGCTTGTTTCCTTTTTAGTAGATCCATCATTTCCCTCTAGTATGTTTATTTCCTTCATTAAGATAGGCATGTTACTTTTGAGTTGCAACTTGGGCTTTGTCAATAGTGGTGTCCTGATTGTTGGTTTGAGCCTTGTCAGCAGTGACATCCTCATATTTTTTTGTTTCTTCTGTAGGGTCTGATACTTTTGAGTCCATGATTGAAGTGTAATATACTATCTCATCAGAAACATTGTTTATTGTACGATCTGATGTCTTCAATCTTTGTTGTTTTTCTTGATCCTTAAGTGTGATAAATATGACATCATCTTTCTTCTGTGGATCTTTGTCTGAGTCATAGCTAGTGATATCTTGGATGATATCATCCATGGGTGTGTCTATGTTTATACGTTCATTATCACTTTCAGTATTGTCCAAAGCAATGTACTGAGGACTTGCATTGTCTTTCTCCTCCTCTCTATGAGGTGTGTTGGTGAGAAGTAATTGATTCTCACCACTTGTTGATTCTATCGGTAGATCTAGAAGTTGTCTCCATTTAGTTTTAGTCATTTTGTCCAGCTCTATGAATTTGTTCTCTAATACTTTTTATGCCCTTATTTTGGCTACAAATTTACTTGAATTCTTCTTAAATATTTCTTTGATCTCTTCAACTTTGGATTTGGGAGGCATTAGTGTCACTAGTACCCTCTCCCTTGCTTCTCTTTCAGTTTGTGGAGAATATAATGATTGTTGGTAGATTCTTTCACCTATCTCTTTAGGTATTTTAATGACAAATTTTGTAGGTGCATATTTGTACTTGATCATTGACTTTATGACTACCTCTTATATCTTATTCTGGTCTTCTAGGTTTAGTGTATCCCATTGTCTGATTTTCTTATCAGTCATTGTACCATGCATAGAAATAGATTCGACAGCTTCATCAGTTTTTTGATTTCTGTAGTTTTTCTTTTCTACATCAGATGCATCATCTTCAGTGTCTTCTATGTCAGCCTTTGTCCTAACCAACCTCTTCCTCTTCTTAGGTGGTGTATTTTTTACAGTTTGTTGCCTTGTTCTCTTAACTGGCTACTTCCTTATTTAGGTCCTTACTTGATCTTTCTTAAGGGGTGTTGTATCAGTTGCAGCAATCTTTCTTTAGGTCCTCTACTTCTTTCTAGGAGGTGGAGGGGGAGTTGTATCAGATTTAGTCTTCTCAGAATCTTATTTTTTTTCTTCTTGTTCCTCCCCAATGGTGCCATGTTCAATGGTTGTCTCTGGTTGTTCTTGTTCATCATCTGTTACCGATAGAATCTTCTTGAGATTATTAATCATTTTATCCTTTTTATTTACGGTCTTCTTGATTTTTAGGCCTAGTTTTATCTTTGATTTGGCCTCTTCATATGTTCCAAACCTGGGTTGTTTTCCATCAATGGGCTAATTTATTAATGCCTTAATTGTACTTGTAGCTTGATCAATATTGATCTCATAATCCATTGGTTCTAACCAAGCTGTCCTTGGTACAACTGGTTTGATATGGGTGAAATGTGTGTCCACCATAAAACATATCTCATCTTTATGTTTTTCAACTAGCTGTTCAGGAATCCTAGTTCTTTCCATCATCTTTTCCTTAAACTCAAGGAAGTATGCAGACATAACAAATTCAAAATTTTCCCCTGGTGATTTAATCATTTCACTAATCTATTGTATTACTAGTTTGGTAGTGTCCCATACTACTTTTCCTACTAAAGGAAAGTATTCTTGAAATTAGAAAAAAATATAGACATGATAAGTGATACAAAGTTACTTGTATTGGTCTTTGTAGACCTGATTGTGTGCATATTTTCATCAAGTTGTTATAAGAAGATATCACACAGATCCATCTAAACTCCTTTGGTTACAATCTTGTAAGTTGTGCTTACTGGTGTAGCATAAATGTTGTTCAATCTTCTAGCTTGAAATTTTTTATACCCAACTACATATTCACCAAATTTGAGTTCTTCCTCAGTGATTGTGTTTACTTTGAGACCTCTATTGTCTCCTTCTATGTTGGTGAGTTTTCAACTTTGTTCATTGATGGATGCTTGTGTGCCCTAGGCTTTTCAGTTATCAGATAACTAGTGACAGTGTGAATAACATCCTTGGTTATTTTCTTGGGTTGGTCTAGCCATAGCTTCTTATCATGCATTCTTCTCAAGACTAACCTTATCCATTCTGTTTTGAATTCCCTCAAGAAATGCAAGGCATTAGTTAACCCTTTGACCTCCAAGTGTTTAAGCTCTTCCTTTAGTTTTCCTTTGGCATCACATAGCTTCTTATAAGCTTCATCCATTTCAAGATCACCTATCTATGCGATCTTGCAGTGAATATAAGACCTAACATCTTCTATAAGCAAAACCCTACGTGGGATTTTTGAAAACACACCAGTTTCATTGGGTTTTGATGCAATTTCTGGGAATATTTTATACTTCAGCTCTACACATGTATTGTTCTTGATCAGCTTTACCACATTCCTCTTATCATTCTTGATCTTAGCAGTTCTTGAGGTGGTTGCCATTATATTACAAGTTTTTAGGGTATTCTGGAAATTAGGGCTTTCTTGATAAAACAACGACAAAGATATTTTGGTGCCTTCGGTACTTACTTCAATTGACAATAGTGGTGAAAGATATGTTTTCTATGTGCTGAATTTATTTGTGGATGCTTCTGCTTTCTTCTCTTTAATCGCTTTGTTTTCACTCTTCTTTCTCTTCAAATTACGGGTGAAAAATGAAGTTTTCCCATCGACTATTTATAGACTTTCTGACCTAAGTCTTTGTAATAAATGATCAATTAATCGTCAGGATATGAAGATAGGTTTTGTCAAGAAGAATTTCAAAAACATCCTCAATGAATTTGAGTTTCCCTGGACAATTGTTAACAAGGTTGCTTGTACTGGTAGATATCAATATTCTATAACGACAAATTTTAACTTTCCTAGCTTACCAAAGGGTGTTGGGTTATATTGGTGACTTAGTCATTTTTTGATGTAGAGGATAGTGATCTACAACAATGTTTTATTCCACTAGACTCCACATCTTAAATCTGCACTCCCTCAACTTAACCATTCATGCATATTTGCCAATATGATGGGATTGTCCCAACCCACTTACTTGGATCACTCTCAATGGATCCACTACTCCTTAACACAAAAGGACTCATCTACATGTCCCCTTAGAAAAATTGATTTATTCTCCAAAAGCCTACTATGCATCCCCACATAATACCTAATCCCTTCACAAAACTCCCCCAACACATTCATGAAGGAAATCCATCACAAACTGCCCTATCACTGTCCTCTATATAGACCCGTACACAAGTGTCTATAACTTTTGAAAAAAACATTATTGTGGAAATCCCTTTAGTGAGAATGTGAAAAATTATGTTTTCTAAAACATACTTCAAATTTAGAAATATCCAATGGTTCAACTAAAAGATATGGCCCCCATACTGAATTGCATTTTTCTCTGACAATCATTCCTTCTCCCTGTGACTATGCAGTCACTTATCTACCCTCAAACACACATTAAATGTTGCATGGACACCTAAAACCTTCAATATATCCTAGGATACATATCCTCCTTATCCCTAACCAAGATGAGAGGCTTATTGGACGTGAAGATTACTAAGGAATCACATTTTCTCCTCTCGGGTTACCCTATTTGAGGGTTTGGACAATTTTCACCAAAATGCAGATATATCCTTTTGTACAACTCCAAATGATATGATTCCAACACCAAATGGAAGTTAATTCACTTCCCTAACATCCTCAAAAAACAAAATCTCAAGAAAAATAAGTTTGGATGGAATATAATGCATACATAGTGACTATTATGGAAGAAAATCAGAGAAAATAGTGAAAACATCATTTTATTGATTCAAATCTTACAAACTCCTTTCATTTCGACCATGCCATCTTTCCTCTAGCTATTAGAAAGTAAATAGGACTTACAAAATAGAAAAAATACCTTTTAAACTAACCACCAACCAACTGAAACTACTTCTAGACTTATTGTTTAGTTTATGTTGCCAAGTTGACAACAAGCTTGTCAATCTTTTGCAACTTTTACATCGTTTGTTATTTTCATTGTAATAAATCACATTCAAAATTTCTCGTAATGACCTTATCAACCTAGTTGACTACCAAACCCATTAGGCCTTTATATTTATCCTTGTAGGCTTATTTTGCCTATATTGGCAGCATTATGTATTTTTGCACAATTTGCATTTTCATTACATTCTAGTGGCTGTAATGGCCAAATTACCATATTTAAGGACCTTGTAGGTCACCTTACATCTTTAAATGATTAAGGTCATCCATGTGACCCCCTTGGTTTTCCTCCAAGACTTAGGTGCTCGTGCACCATCCTCCTCAACTTTGAAACTTTTCCAAGTCCTCTTGGAAACCTGCAACAAAAGAATGTCAACAAATAAACATTTAATCTTGACCTTTGGCTTATAGAAATCAACTTCAAGGATCCACAATATCATTGCATAGGGCTGCTCCAAAATGAAACCTTGCTTCCTTGTTATTGGTTTTCCTCCCATGGGTAAAATGTACACTACAATCTAATCCTCATCCTTGATGTCTTCTTGAGACTCCCTCCATGAGACTACTTCTACAACTTTCCATTCTTTATTTTCTTCAAGTTTTGTGTCTCTCTTCATAGAGACCAATGTATTTTTCACATCATGCCTCTCCTCTAGGCACTCCAACCTATCTCTAGAATTCATGGATGCCTTTTTAGTCACACTAATGACCCCACAATCAGGTTCTTCCACACCTATTGCCACCTCTTGTTGGTCTTCCTCCTCATGCCATTCTCCTTGGCATACCAACAACTCACTCGTCATCTTGGCCTCCTGTACAACCATGCTATCATGCTTCTCTTCATTATTCATCACCAAAGTACATATCATTTCCCCTACCTACAAATATTTTTTAGTTTCAAGCCCTTCATGACTTGATCCAATGGTTCCTTTATAAGAAACTTCATCTTCAATCTCTGATTCAGCCTTTAGAACGTCTTTTCTCCTAGGTTCCTCCATCTCTTCATGGACAATATTCTTCTCATTATCTTCATATTCATCTACTACTTTCTCTAAGAGTAGTGCTATCTTCTCCCACTTTTTCTGGTTCTCATCCAAAGCTTCATAAATTTTTCTCCATCTTTCTTGTTCTTCTTTCTTCTTGGCTTCTTCCCTCTTCTTGGCTTCTTCTCTTTCATTCTTTTCTTGGTCTCACTTCTTTTCTTCATCTCTCTTTATTCCTTCATCCAAGTATTCTTTCAGAAACTTGGCTAACTCTCTCTCACTTCTGGTCATTTCCATCTTCTCACACCAATATAGGATTCTTCAGATCTCAAGCCACCACTTTGGAACACTCTCAGAGGATACTTCAACTCCAAGCATCAACAAAGGACTCCAGGTCTTCAAAATCTCAAATCTTCTTCACCCCAAACCCAAAACTTTTGCTGGGATCTGATACCACTTGATGTAGAGGCTAGTGATCTGCAACAATATTTTCTTCCACTAGACTCCATCTTAAATATGCACTCACTCAACTTAACCATTCATGCATATTTGCCAATATGATGGGATTGTCCCAACCCACTTACTTGGATCACTCTCAATGGATCCACTACTCCTTGACACAGAAGGAATCATCTACATGTCCCCTTACAACCATTGATTTATTCTCCAAAAACCTACTATGCATCCCCGCATAATACCTAATCCCTTCACAAAACTCCCCCAACACAGTCATGAAGGAAATCCATCACAAACTGCCCTATCACTGTCCTCTATATAGACCCGTACACAATTGTCTATAAATTTTGAAAAAACATTATTGTGGAAATCCCTTTAGCGAGGATGTGCACAATTAGGTTTTCTAAAACATACTTCAAATTCAGAAATATCCAATGGTTCAACTAAAAGATATGGCCCCCGTACTGAACTGCATTTTTCTAAGACAATTATTCCTTCTCCCTGTGACTATCCAGTCACTTCTCTACCCTCAAACACACATTACATGTTGCATGGACACCTAAAAAACTCCAAGATATCCTAGGATACATATCCTCTTTATCCCTAACCAAGATGAGAGGCTTATGGGATGTGAAGATTACTAAGGAATCACATTTTGTCATCTCGGGTTACCCTATTTGAGGGTTTGGACAGTTTTCACCAAAATGCAGATATATCCTTTTGTACAACTCCAAATGATATGATTCCAATGCCAAATGGAATTTAATGAACTTCCCTAACATCCTCAAACAACAAAATCTAAATAAAAATGCATTTGGATGGAATATAATGCATACATAGTGACTGTTATGGAAGAAAATCAGAGAAAAATAGTGAAAACATCATTTTATTGATTCAAATCTTACAAACTCCTTTCTTTTTGACCATGCCATCTTTTCTCTTGCTATTACAAAGTAAATAGGCCTTAAAAAATATAAAAAATACCTTTTAAACTAACCACCAACCAACTAAAACTACTTCTAAACTTATTGTTTAGTTTATGTTGCCAAGTTGACAACAAAGTTGTCAATCTTTCGCAACTTTTACATCCTTTGTTATTTTCATTGTAATCAATCACATTCAAAAGGTCTCTTAATGACCTTCTCAACCTTTTTGACTACCAAACCCATTAATCCTTTACATTTAGCCTTGTAGGCTTATTTTGCCTATATTGGCAACATAATGTATTTTTGCACAATTTGCATTTTCATTACATTCTAGTGGCTCTAATGGCCAAATTACAATATTTAAGGACCTTGTAGGTCACCTTCCATCTTCAAATGATTAAGGTCATCCATGTGACCCCCTTGGTTTTCCTCCAAGCCTTAGGTGCTCTTGCACCACTTTGTGTGTTGACCGACAATCTCCGGTAATTGTAGACCAACTTCTCTTCTTTGTTCATTGACGATTTTTAGTATGCGTATACCGACGGGGTTGATTTCTCAGAATTATAAAAAGTACCATAATATGCATCTTTATTCATGCAAATTTTGAATATCTATCAATTTTATAATGGAACTGATGAAAAATATGAATTGGCATAGTGCAGTTCCATACTTACTTGTTCAGCTTAAGTGATGGTGGTGATGTCACTGGATCCATTGGATGGAGTGTCACCATTTGCATTACTTGGTCCAGCTTAATTATTGTTTGAAGGTTTTATCCACATTTTGTCTCTTTCCCTTTGTATATCTTCAACGGTGTTTCCATTGGGATATGTGCTTATTTTTGTCAATCGGCCCTTGCAATCTCTCTTTAGGTGACCAACTTTATGACAGTGCAAGTCCGCCATTCTGGGGTTTGACCAGCCTCTAGAGCTTTTGGTCCATGATCTCATGTAATTTGTAGCAATGTGACCATATCTACCACATGCTATACAGTTTGTCCATGTATTGTAATTCCATGTATATTGATTACCTATTCTCTTTGGTTGATAAGGAATCTTTTGACCTTTAGGCTTCCATGCTTGATTTTTCTTTTTCCACCACTCTTCAGATGTGTTCCCATTCATCTTGCATGTAGGAAAACATTTGTCCATATAGGTTTCCTTCTTTGGCTTTTCTATCTTACTCTTTCATTCATAAGCCTTATGTCCTTTCTTGTTACATTTATAATAGAATCCTATGAATGTAGGTGTAGATTTGGGAATACCTTTCATTTTTCCTTGGAATACAATTGATGTGTGCCCTTGCTTTCCATAGTGTTTGCATGTTAGCTTTCTTGGTCTTGGATTTTCATAGACATTTTTTGAGTCTTCTTGATTGGATGATTCTCCATTTTTGGTAAAGCCTATATCATTATTGTTGACTCTTTGTTGTCCTTCGAGAAAGTCATCCATTCTTTTATTGCTCTCTTTAGCCTTTCTGATAATCTCATTATGTTATTGCTGAATTCTAACCTCATGTTTTAGCTTTTCATTTTCTTCTCTTATTTCACTTATAATCTGTATTCTCTCAATGATTTCTATATTTATTCTGTTTGCTTCTTGACTCATAAGAATAATCTGATTTGTGAGATCATGGTGATGCTCAACATGTCTTTGAATTTCCAATTCATTTTCTTGTAGTTTCTTTGTAATCTTCCTTCTATCGTCAATAGAAAGTGTTCTTTCTATTTCAGCTTGTCTAGTAGAACTCATCACATCAATCATTCTCACCATCTGGCTCTCTTGACTGATTTGCAGCATCTTTATTTGCTTTGTCAAATGTTGATTGATCTCCTTTAGATTTGTGATGTTCTCTTCTGATGTATCTGATATATATCTTGTATTTGATCCTAAAAATTTAAAGAAATCTGGAATCTCTTCTTCTTGATAATGTTTTTCATTGCTCTGGGTAGCCATACCATTCCTCTCACCCAACAGCTCTCTCATCTTTATTCTAGATTCTTTATACTGTTCATAGAACATTTGTATCTCAAGATTTTTTTTCTTAGTGTTCTTATCAAGTTTGTACTTCTCCATTGTATGATCTTTTCTCTTAACCCTTTAAGCTTTCCAAGAAGAGACTTAGCTCTGATAGAAATTGTTGGAATTAATGGGAAGTAGTACTGAGAGGGGAGGGGTGAATCAGTATCTCTAAAACTTTTAACACTTTTCTGAATTCATTATTAGTAATCATACATTACTACATTACCAACCATTACTATTGTTCCTTTTTATGTAATTATTGTTCATTCATAATCTTTAATGATTTGCAGCATTCATAGAAACATTTATGAAAATGAAAAACATATAACACAAGATATGGTATCGTAGAAAAATCCTGTTAGGAAGTAAAAATTGCAGTAGGGATGACACCCAAAAAACTTCACTATCTGCAAAATGGAAGGGATTCGGTTAAGGCTTACAATTTGATCACTTCTAATGATCTACCATGTTAAGAGTATTAAGGTGGAGACCTATTAAGATCTACTTTGTTAAGAGCTTTAGCAACGTTGATTTAAATGTGCACTCAGTTATGAGATTATACAATAGGACAGTTAAGCTCACCTTTCTTGAAAGGATTTAATTAGTGTACTACACTTGTTAGAATGAGTTCAAATGTTGACGTGACTACGTACAATCTATAATTGATGATTAAAAGTCCATTAAAGCTCCTAGAATTATAATATCACCTTAAGTGATTGATAAATACATTTTCTCTGCTCGTCAGTAGCCTCTGTTCTATTCTTGAAAACTGAATTGATTCAATTTTTGTCCTTGTGCATGAATTCTCTGTCTGGTAGCCTCTGTTCTATTCTTGAAAACTGACTTGATTCTATTTTTCTTCTTGTGCATGGCTATTATCTTCATTGAAAAAACACTATTCTCAATGGATTGAGCACCTATTTCTACAAGTATTTGACCTATCTTGGAATCACACATTATAATGTTAACTCTTCGATCCAAGGTTTACAACTTGACCTTGATCTTTAGTTTGCATGTTTTAGAATAGTAAAACTAATTAAAACAGTAATAATTGCATTTCTTTCTCCACACATAATGGATTTAAAATAAAATCAAGAAGCTACAAATACAACTTCAGTGATTTATCTGACGTGGAAAGTCAGATCAACTTTTTGCAGGATGTAACGGACTTTTGGTTCTTGGTTGTCGGGTTGAACTTGAAATCTGTCGGTGTTCCTTTGTTGAACTGTTCATTGGGTTCCCTTTGTTTGTCAGGTACCTCTCTATGTTGTTCTGTCGGGTTACACTATTGTTACTCATTGGGTTTCCTTTAACCTTTTTTTCATTGGATAACACTTAACAATATTTGTCGGGTAACCTTGTCGTCAAGTAGTATAGTCCCCTCTCTATCAGTGTTGTGTAAACTGATGGTGTAAATCATGTTTTTCCTTAACTATACTAATGGAAAATATAATGCCTTCAATTCTATTTATGGGGCACAACCATACTTATGGAATAGTTGCACTAAAAGACATTTTATGGGATGCAATTGGCTCTAGTCATCATCCTACATCTTTAGTAGCATCCAAGTGTGATCAAAGTTTGATTCCAATTCAGTTTTAGTGATTTCCACAAGTTGGATGAGTTATTAAATAATTAATTACTATTTCACTAATATGATCTAATGTTGAGAAATCATAAATAGACTACTTAGTGTACTAGCTCATTGGAGAGGTAATGAAATGTATTAAAATTTGCATGCCTAGGTAGAGGTGGCTTTGTGTATGAAACGCTATTATTATTTTAAATTGTGTGTGAATTGAAAGTTCCCTCCAAAAAAGCTATAGAAGGTGTTGGGGTTGTTGGTGGCATGAACTTGCAAGTACTCCCTAAAAATCATTTGAAGACCAAAACCTTCATTTGATTGCTAGTTTCAGACCATTTCATATTACAAGGATTTATTCTTACTACACAAAATTGTGTTTACATTGTATTTATAAGGGAACCAGATCTAGTGGTCACCTAATCCATTTTTTTAGACCTAATTTTATCCTTGAGAAAATGATACTTAATGCAGACACCATATACCTCACACTCTATCAGAGAATCCACATTATTTGGATTGAGTAGGGTCAAACATTGACATAAGAAGCACCATTTCATTTTCCATATTATTGGGTTCCCATTTCAAACTCTACTAAGATAAGTAAGAAAACAAAGTTGTAGGATGAACCGTTGTACCCAGATCCATTGTTGGTTTCTCTTTTAAGATCCTTCTTCAAATGAATATTTACAGTAATAATGGCAGGGTTGTAATCACTTGTGGTATTGTTTCCAATTATGATGTTTCACCATTTGTAATTGAGTTGGAAGTACTTACTATAGAGATGAATTGAGGTGAATCTTTACACTGTTCTTTCTAGGGGAGAGGATTGATTGCAGCCTGTATAGCTCTACATTGATTTACTATTGTTTGGTTGATCAGCATCGAATGTCTACTGATCATTTTATGTAACCTCCAATATATCACTATTTATCTTAGTTTTATATTTTCTTAATATATTTAAATTGTAAGCGGGGGTGGTGGGGGCTATGCTTTTAAATTCTCTAGTATAAGCACACTGGAATGTCCCTTTTGCTTTGCAATTTATATTTTTCTCTTCACCATGGCAAGTGACCTCTTTGACAAACCAAAATTGATCTCCCTACAACTGAGGTCAAATTTATTGACTCTTACAAAATAACATCTAGTGTCTTCTCATGAAAAGTGCATGACCAAAACTATTTTGATAATCAGAGTCTACATGAGCTATGTACTTGTAGATAAACAAAAGGAAAGTGAGAGACACATACTCCCTAAAATATAGAACTTATACTCCTTTAAATATTTCATTATGTTTAGAATATTATTTCTCTAGTTCTTTGACATTATATTATTAGTGAAACTAGTTGTCTCAAAGTTGTAAAAATTCAAAGCATTTAGAAAATGGATTTTAAAAGTTTGCGCTAATAATGTATATAGTTGTTGTTTTATATGACTCAATTCAAGTTCAAAAGTTCTCAAATGTAAAAATCTCAAAGTATGTACCCATTCAAGGTGTATGAATATCTGCACTAGCAATAAGTTTTTTGTGTTCAATAGATGTACTTAAATGTTCTAAGGATGTACTTTAATGTTCTAAGGTGTAAAAGGTTTGGATATTTAGGAACAGGAAAATTTATGTGTTTAGAAGACTCTCATTTGTGTTAGCGTAATAGTTTATTTATCTTTATAATTAAATCTATCTGGTTTAATTATTAAAGGTCACTATTATTCTTTTTCACTTAAGCTTGTCATTTAGGTGCATAATAATTAATATGTTTATTAATTATTAAATG
>MU224311.1:3536341-3573058 GCA_018584345.1 Thuja plicata | reverse complement strand
TTATCATTTTCTAACATTTCTATAAACTAAATATTATTTAAAACAAATAATTAACTAAAATGAATATAAAACGTAGAATTTACAATAAAAAATGAGAAAAATGCGTGTACCTGATGCTAATAACAATAAAAAAGAGGTCAAAAAAGGTTGGAAAGTGCTGACGTCGTAGTGGTCATCACTGGTTCGCTCCAAGCACTGGGTCCACAAAATCTCGCAAAGTGAATAGTGAAAATGACATGACTTGTCAGAAATTTATAAAAATTCCGGCCAAAAAAGTGGCTTCGCTCGAAGGGGGTGTTCGCGCGAAGCACCACAGTGTGCAACTTTGCGCAAAGTAGCTTACGTGGGGTGCTTCATGCGAAGCATCTTAACCACTTCACGCGAAGAGTTTACTTCGCGCGAAGACGTCAAATTTTCTTTTTTGTTTGCAAATCCAAAATCCTTCATCCCAAAAAGTGGGACTCACTATTGTGAGATCACCCTGTGATCTGGTACATACAACTTACTTTGCAAATTCATATCAATTACAGTTCTGATGTTAACTTACTGCATATTCTGCATTGTCATTTCAACCTTCTAATCTACTTGGAAATCCATCAAGTAATCACACATGCAACTCTCTTCTTCTGTATTCAGCCTTCTCTACTAGATTATGCTAAACAGTAAATCAACTATGCAACTCTTTTGCATTCACTTTTCATTCAACAACACTTAAAAATTCTGCATCTACTTCTGCATCATCTATGAATAACCCCTTGAGGTTATCATATACCTCTTTTTCTAGGTTAGATAAATCTTTTGCCGCTTAAACAATATAATAGATCTTAGGTTAAGTCAGATCCAACGCATCATCTCATCTTTGCATTCATTTACTTCTCCAAAGTAGTCTCTAACTAAATCTTGAAACCATGCATTAATTACAGTTACCCATACATTAAATGACGTGGATCAATCTTTAATTAACATTACATATCCCAATAAAATTAACTAAGTCGGGCAGAGATCTCAAATCTCATCATTAATCAAACTTTTGTAAGTTGGCCAACATCACTATTTTTACTTGGCAATTTCAATGGTGCTCGGCACTGAACAACTTTACTCGGCACAAGCAACTTTGGTTGGCACAAAAAGACTAGAAAAACTGTCTTTAAAAGATAAACAATTAATTACTTTGCGAGAGTGATAACTGATCAAGAACCCTTTTATTTTCCTTAACTCAACCATTCACTTGGTCTTCTTGTTAAATCTTCTCCATCAACAATAGATATGGTACTCAAACAAATAAAATAGTCTCACCAGTAAAGGTTTGACAACAATGACAAAATAAATAATTTCTTGCATTGTCACTTTCCAACAAAAACATGCCATCTACTCCCGCAACATTTATACGAATGCAATGTCCAACTATCCGCATTCGTGTAGTGTCTACACCAAAACATAAAATATTGGAGTTGGAACACATATTCTCAATGGGTTGGTTCGTGTTAAATGATGTATCTCCTGATGATGGAAGTGTCGCGGGTGTTGTTTTATCCTCTTATCCAACTAAGTGTTTGTCATGCTCAACAATGACATCAATCAATGATGCAGTTGCTTGAAGAGTCTGTAACTCCATAGACTCCTTCAGGGTTATAGGGAAAATGACATGAACCATGGGTTTAGGAGTTACACATCTCCTATGTTATGTGCCTACCACCCTATGGGCCCTAGCTCTATCATATGCAAAGCCTCTCCCTTTATCCTAGAACTATATGATGTCAAAGTAATTCAGATTCAAGCTGAGGATAAACTCACAATAAAGCTTTCTCAAAAAATATAGTGGAACCTCGCAAATGTTACAAGGTGGTTGGTCAAAGACCATATACTACCTATCCAAAAATTAGCTTTCATTTTAGTGCAAACACACCAATGTATAGGAAACTTACTACTAGTAATAAGTAGGTTGTGACTAGTGCTAGGATCAGTGAAAAGAGCACATATGTCATTGTTAAGTATGCCCTTTATTTTCACCTCATCATATGAAAACCCATATGCATAAAATGTATGAGATCTATCCCTCCATGAACCTGATTTTGTGACCTCTCTAGATACCAAATTCACATTATTGGCCATTGTTTCTAGGGTTTTTGCAAGGGATGAGTGATGCTCCTGATTAGAGGACCTCAACCTATTCACTAATATAGAAATTTTGGCATTATTTTGTGTTATCGGATTGATAAGATCATCTTGTGTGTCTTGTACCCGATGTACTTGAGGACGCAGAGGGTTTAGGGGTGGCAGTGGTTGTTCATGAGAAACATTTTGAGTATTTTGCATAGGTGGAGCAATGCCTTGAGGGTTTTCTTGTTGCTCATGTTCATTGTTTTAAGGTTTTGCTTATTTTGGTTGTTCATGAGGAGGTCTTTGTTGGTTTTTTTTTTTTGGGATTTCTTTGAAGAATATGATATCAAATTAATAATAAAAATTAAATCAATTAAAAAACCCTACTTCAACTAAAATTCAAACAAAACCAATCAAAATAATGAAGTCTTACCTGTTTGATGGGGTGACAATGTTGGAAATCGCTCTAAATGCCGATAAAATTCAATTTCAAGTAGAACACTCATGGATTATGCATTTTTTTGCTTCCCCCAAATTGTTGTTTCAACATTTTTGGCATTGAAAATGGCCCAAATCCATGGCCTTCCAAAATGTGTAATGTTTCTCATAACCCATGACAAGGACATTTTTTAATTTAAGGAACCCCATCAGGTTATGAAAAGTTTAATTTGTTTTTTTGCATGTGGCCACTTTTATGACCAGCAACTTGGTGTTCTTACCCATGTGTATATGGGTGTGTTGAAGTGTGGATTCACTTGGATTGTACATGCATAAAATATGAAGTTAGTGTGATGTGAATGTGAAAGTGAAGAGGTGTGACTGTCTGAATTTGACAATGTTGTTGCAATGAGTGATCAAAAGATCCTACACATTTTTAGCTCATCATATTCTTCTAATCACTAGAAGAGAGTGTCTCTTTTGGTAGCTTGTGCAGACTTGTATCTTTCCCTAAAGAAGTTGTTTCAATCAGTTATTTGCAAGTCCTTTGTATCTTTCTCTGAGGTTGGTACCTTAGCTTGCAAGTCCTTTCCGGTGCAATGCGTTGCTTTTACAGTGGCATAAAAAATTTGTAGTCTATTTTCATATTGTGAGTTTGGGCCTCACCATGGTTTTCCTACATTGGGTTCTCCACGTAAAAATTTGGTTTTCATGTCCTAAAGAATTTGTTTCTTTTAGTTATTTGCAAGTCCTTCATATCTTGCCCTAAGGTTGGTGCCTCACCCTACAAGTCCTTTCAGGTGTAGTGAGTTCCTTTTCCTATGGCATAAAACATTTGTAATCTATTTTCATATTGTGAGTTTGAGTCTCACCATGGGCTTTCCCGCATTAGGTTCTCCACGTAAAAATTTGGTTTTCATGTGTTTTTTTTGTCATTGAAATATCTTTAATTTATGGTTAGTTGGATAAAGATAATTAATAAGAGTGTGTGTTGAAAAATTGTTAAGATCTAATCAAGATTGATTCACCTTCCTCTTAGTCTTTTAGTATGTTCAACACTATTCTCTTATGGGGGAGCTCCCCACCATAATTGTCTTATACCTGAGACTTTTTCTCAGTTGCCTTAAAATAGCTATGGCTCAAAAATTTCACTGACCTGACATGCATGGAATATATACACATATACAATAGGATGTTATGACTAGACATTCATGATAGATAGGGAGAGCAACTTGATGATACCTTCTAAATTATCCCAACACCAACTATGACATATATGGAATAGCTGCTAGCTCCAGCATACATAGAATGGCTATGGTGATAATTTTTGCCCTTCATCCTCCACATACTATAGGGTTTGCCCCATGCATTTCTGCAGTGCAGATAAAGCCTTTGAAAGAGATTCAAAATCCAATTAGAGAGCTTTGACATCTTTTCAGCACCATAATTTAAAATTTCCAAGTACTTTCAATTTTAAAAAGGATTAATCTCATGACTATTCCATCCATTGTTCATTTTGGACACATGTATTGATTTGTAATTTCATCGTAACATGAATCTTGATAGTTACAATTTATGTTGAAACTTTTTAAGTGACCACAAATGAGTTCCATTTTTAAAATTGTTTCAATACTACTAATTTTTTCTTTGATCATTTTGAAAAAATTCTTCACTGTCTGTATCAATAATAAACCCTAATGTATGACTTACCCATGTTTTGGTGGCCACTCCAAAAATGTGTGCATCATACACTTCAAAAAATTTTCGTGCACCTTTTTTTTTTCAGTGGGAAAGCAATGGTAGAGCCCCAGGCTGAAACACCAATGAATGTGAAGCACCAAGTTTAGAAAGTACTTCAAGATTATCTTTATTATACAAGAGATTTTAACTTTACTAAAGCTGGAGATAATTCCCTCAATGTCATTTTTTATATACAAGTTGTTATCCAGTGTACAACAATAGAATAATTTAATCCAAGTCTTTAAAAATCATTTTCTTTATAATACAATTAATGAGTTTGACCCCTTATTTGAAAGCATTGGTATAATGCCCTGTGATACCCATAGTTTGGTGCCTCCAGATCAATACCTATGAAGGAAAATGAATCTTGCTTGCAACTATGTTGATTTTGAGAAACATTGGATTTTCAAAACATGAGCTTTGAAAATTGTATAAAAAGCACCCAAAAATATTCAATTATTCTTCAAATGAGCTGCAAAATAAACCACAATTCTATGTGAATCTTGGATTCAAAAAGTCTTCTGTTGTGAGAATCATAATCTTTTGCCTATCAATTCTTAATTATGATCTATATAGAAATTTTATGGTAGTTATTTTTCCCAGCTGGATAAAAGTAGGATTTTCTATTTGATGGAAATACATTTGCACAACAAGGGTTCTATGTTAGAAAACTTGATGGTTTTAGTGGGCATTGGTTTCTCTTGGGATGAGATAAGTAAGTAATTTTATAGTAAGAGTGACCTCCATAACAGTGATTCAGAAGAGTCTCAATGCTCTACAATAGAATTTTATTCAATCTTATAATATAGAAGGAAAATATTTGAATTGAGTTATATTTTTCTTACCATGTAGACAAGATATGTGATGAAATACATACATTGTAATGGAAAAGTGGTTCTCAAGTTCACTCATAACAAAGGGGCATCTTTTTAAGCATATGACATGGTGAAGAACAAAGTTCAAATAAATTTAAAGTCTCAAAGTCCTATATTAGTGGTGGAAAGCCGCGCTTGCTCTGAAAAAAAAATCCATTTTGAGATTTAAAAAAATCACTGTAGTAGGAAAAATGAGTAACAATAGGTTAAAAGTCCCAGTTTGTAATTGAGATTCAACCATTTTTGGTCTTGCTTCCTTTTAAATTACATTGGACAATGGCCCAAACTCTTCCCTATTTGCTAATGCTGCAGTCAATTGTGATTGATATTCCCTTGTTTATATCTTCTTTTTGGCTATCAACTTCTCAATATGAACATTAACGTCCTCATTTGTGCTTAATCCTAAGCTTGAAAAGTATATTGCAGTGATCCGTGGATTCTCTGTAGTCCTTTCCACAAAAGTTTATTCAAGACCCTTTATATGGTCTACTACTAATTTAGCAGCAGAATGGTTAGGTTCCCTTTTACTCCTGTCTTTTGCATCAACTATTGCGCGTTTTTTTTTTTTTTTTTCTCTGAAAGAAACATATTTTGTGAATCAAAATTTCTTTTTGATTCCCTTTCCAACTGATTTTTATTTTTGTATGAGGATTATAATTCATTTTCCTTCGTCATGCACAATCAATATGTGAGAGAAAACATGGTAGATTGTGATAGACATAAAATATGAGCCTTTAAAACCTTGAGTGGGATCACCATTTGAGAGTCTTTAAACCCTTGAGTAGGATCACCATGTGAAAGTCTTTAAAACCTGATGGTATATTTTAAATATTCTCACAACATAATATCAGAATACCTGATGACATTGTGCTTTGTATGACAAATCGCTAATTAGAACAATCATGTTATTGATATAAGGTTTTTGAAATATTTATTGTAGTAGAAATGGGTGGAATATATACATATGGGATGTCAGTGACAAATATGACTTCAGGATAAAGCTTTTGGAAAATATATATATTTAGTTTCAAAAGTAGATTAATTTATTAATGCCATAGTTTGGTATATGCTCTTGAATCTTACACTTTTTACATCTTGAGAAAATTTAATGGTTAAGGGACCCTTTTCCTTTGGAATGATCATTGGTAAATTGGAATTTGAGATAGAGTGTTGCGGTAGAATCCTTAGCTATTGCTAGAGATGTGATCACATCTTTTATTTATAAGCATTTGGTTCTCAAACAACCTATGATCTTTAATTTCATTCTTAAAAGTGGCAGAGGTGATTTTCAATACATGAATGTATTCCTCGAGAGCTTTTGGCTTCTACTTGGTAAAGAAAATCATAAAGCTTGCTGCAAGAAAGTAATCTTATACATTATTTAAGTAAACTCAGAAAATATTGCCACTAATTAGCTGCAATGAAATCCATCATTAGTTGAGGCAAGATCACAGGAAAAACATCTCCCTTATATAAATAAGGAAGTGAAATATCTTCCAATAATTCTTACAAAATTTCTCTAGGCCTTGGCTTTGCAGTCATTGTTTACTTTTGGGAGAAGCTATAGAAACGGAGCATATTTAAGCCCACAAGGTATATTCATTAGTTGCATCTTTTCTCTTCATGCCATGTACCTCTTTTGCTTCCACTATTTTGAATGTACATTTGTAACCAGTTCCATGTAAACTTGGTGGGTTCGTTGTGTCTGTGGTTAGTGTTGGGAATTTGACATGGGAATGGAAAGACACCCGTGACTAATTTCTTCCTTGCATTTCTCTTCATACAAGTGGGATTTCTCCTCTAACAGATATAGTTAGACTAAAGGACCACCTTCAAATTTTTAATAACCATGCATCACTTCAAAATTCTTATATTAATTTCATTCTTTAGCTTCAATGATATTTGAGAATATTGAATGAAAATGTTTTAATTTATTTTGTTAAGTTTATTTTAAATATTTTTTTTAAATTTTGAGATCTAAGATTAGGAAGTCGATAAATATTTTATTAGAAAGTCAATCTTTAATAAAATTCTTGACTTCTCTATTGATCCAATGCTATTTTCAAATTTCTAAGAAATTTTATATTAATTACTATCGGCGTAACCATTAAACCTTTTTTCGGTGCAAGTGATACTACTAGGGGAGAGGGGCTAGTAGTGGGCCACCCTATGTTTGTGCCCCTCAAAATCTGTCTTAAGTATTTTAAATTTTTTAAAATTTTGTACAGCTACTTACTTGTCAAGTCCCCTACCTAAAATTTTTTATTTCAAGTCCACACAGTCGAATATGATGCCACATCACATGCCTTTTTGGCCAAGGCATAAAAAAAAGGTAAAAAAAGAACAGAAGACCCATAATTGTGCACTAAGTCATGTTATGTGGTGTCCTGATGTGACATCACATTGTTTTTTCAAATTTAGTAGAATATATTTGGAATAGCTTCACTCCACTATTGACACCTCTCCCCTAAATCCATCTAAAAATCATTTGAAAACTGAAATACCAGTTTCTCTTGGCCGAATATGAACTCTAGAGCAATTGGATTTGCTAAGAGCTCTCTTTATTGTCCTTGTTGACCATACACCCAAAGGACCGCAATACAATAAATTTACTACCAATTCATTCGAAACAAAACCCAAAGGACCGCAATACAATAAATTTACTACCAATTCATTCGAAACAAAACCATCTATAGAGGTGGGGACCCTCTATAGAGTTGTAGCTAAAAGATCAAAACTCTTCTAGTCCTGTCACCCTTTCAATACATGCACTGCCAAGTCATTCCAAAATAAAACTCATCTAGTCCCATCGGCCTTTCCTTTTAGAGTAAGTTCAAAACAATATGGACCACAAATGATGAAAACATATGAATAATTCTTGTGGGGTTGAGCTTTGGGATTTCCTTTGTTGGATGAAATCTACATTCAGACCCTCTTGTGTCAAAATATAATTGGACCGTTCAGAATAAGTCAGGGCAACTTGCCAAATTTATTGAGAGTAGTAAAGCTTTGCAGGAGCCGTTCATTTATAGTGTTAGAGAGTGGAGATCAGTAGAAAGTTGACAGTTAAGGTTAAACCCAGGGGATCTTACATTCTACTCTTCCTTCTATATAAACCCCACTCCCACACCTTCACTTTTCAGAACAAAAAAACACTCTTGAGGTTGTCTTTGTAGGCTTTTAATTTTTCTAATTTTTCTGCCTTTTTGAGCTTCTCATAGTTGTCATGACTGTTCCTGCTATTATTATGTACTGCCTCCCTTTATGAAAAAAAAATTATCCTTTCCATTCTATGACTTGCACATATGTGTTTCTTTTCTGTCCTAGGAGTTACTGTGTGCATTTTAAGGATGTTTGAAATGACTATTCATATATAGTATGCATTTAAGAGTGTTTGGATGAGCTACTGCTTAGATGGGTTGTGTTTTGTGTTTATCTTTAACATATTGTCTTCTATTTGTGTTGATTTTCTGAATATTGTTTGTGTTTTGTGTTGAACTCTTTTCTGAGATGTATAAATTGTATTTGTTTTGTGTTGATCTTCCAAATTTTGTCTGCGTTTTGTGTAGAACTATTTTTTTGAGATGTATAAGTTGTCTTTGTTTTGTGTTAATCTTCCAATTATTGTTTGTGCTTTGTGTTGAACTACTTTTTTGAGATGTATAAGTTGTCTTTGTTTTTTTTGTTGATCTTCTAAATATTGTATGTGTTTTGTGTTCAACTATTTTCTAAGATGTGTAAGTAGATTTGGCTATTCCACATATTATAAATGATTATAAATAGTTGTTTATAATTTGTACATTTCCAGTGCATTTTGTGTTTGTTTGCAAGTTTTTTTTGTTTTTTTTTTATATGTTTCTTCAAAAACTGGCATCTTATGCATGTTTCTTCAGAGCATTTTATTACTTCTTGTTTCCAATGGCATACCTGATTTATGCTGTATTTTTGTCTTTTATTGCAGGGTGCACTGCTCATGGAAGGGAGGAGGAGAAATTTATGACAGTTGAATTTATTATTTTATATAATCAAATATGTATTTTATGGTTTATGGTTTGATTAAAAAGTATTATACTTTGGAGTTGAGGGTGGGATATTTTAAAATTTAAATAGTATTTAACAAACATTAAATTTAGTTATTAATTTTATTAATTATAATTTAATATTTATATTTTATTTTAATTAGTAATATTTAGTGATTAAATTTAAATAATTAAGATTAAATATAGTTTAATGTTTTTATTTTATTTGTATTAGTAATAATATAATCAAGTTTAGAGATAATGTTATATTATATAAAGACATTATAAAGAAATATAAGGCAAATGGATATATGAAGATTGTTTGTGACAAAAGAAATGAAGCAATAGATTTTAAAATTGTGGAAGTGGAGAAAATTGAAGATGAACATTTTTTAAAATCTTCTATACTCATTTTATTTAAGTTTCTTTGATAATGTCTTTGTATTATGTTATATTTTTCTTGGAATTGTGTTTATGTTGATTTTGTATACATTATGGTTATCTTACAAAATTTGAATATTTTCTGTTAGTAATATTTTTTATTTATTTGATTTTTTTTTTAGTGAACTAAGCCTAATATATTATATAATCTAATAATTAGTACTAATTTATATACTATAATTTTAACAAATTTCTAATCAACCTTTTATAATAAATTATATGTGAAGATACTTTAACATATCATATTTTATATTTGATTATTTACATTTCATATTAATATTTATTTATTTAACTAAAATATATAAAAATCATACCAAAGATTTTTATTTTCTTGGAATTTGGTTATGAAAATTAATTAAAATTGTTCTAAAAGTATACAAAGTTCTTTTATTTTCATAAGATCAATTTTGAAAATTAATTAAAATTAAAATTGTTCTTCAATACAGCATCAAGAAAAGTCTTTTATATCTAACTTTCAACATTTGATAAGAGGTGCGTTTGATCATGGGATTTGATTAATAGTACTTTAAGACTTTATAAATAATTTTCTTCACAATTTTAGAGATTTATAATTAAATTACATATTATACATTCTAACATTACATGTTTGGATAAGTGTGTTGTCATTTACTCTTATGTTTAGAAGAAATATAATTTTAGTGCTTGATTGAATATTAAAGGTATAGTTTTGGTAATGGTGGAGCATAAGTGTTTAGCAAAAATAAATATGATAGTGTTTATCTATCTTTGTTTACAAACTCTTCCAATCCTTGTTGATTAGGTATATTTTTTTCTAAAAATTAATAAATTATTTTTTATAACATTGCACATTTCGAAAAGATCATTATTTGTATGATATTTTAGGAAATCCTTTGACTTGAAGTGTCTCAATAGAAACTTGGTATTATGTTGGTGCTTCTTAGCTTGAAGCGGCTCTAGAGAAACTATGTATTATGTTGGATCTCAAAAGAACATATCACTATAGATTAGGTAATATGTTTTTTTTGTACACAATAGAATAAAAATGTTTTATTATATTGTATAGTCCTAAGTGATCATTGTTTGGATGATATTATAGGAAAAATTGTATCGCTTAGCTTGAATTGTCATTATCGGTTCTTAGCTTGAAGTGAATCTATAGAAACTATGTATGATGTTGGATTTCAAAAGAAAATATCATTATAGATTAGGTAATATGTTTTTTCTATACAATACAGTAACCATTATTTATAATATTGTACATTTATAAATGATCATTGTTTGGATGATATTATAGGAAGATTTGTATCCTTGGCTTGAAGTGCTTCTTTGGAAACTTAGTATTGTGTTGGTGGTTCTTAGCTTGAAATGGATCTATAGAAACTATGTATCATGTTGCATCTCAAAAGAAAATATATTGACTTACCTTGAAGTGCCTCTATGGAAACTTGGTATTATGTTGGTGATTTTTAGCTTGAAGTAGATCTAAGCATAAATTGACACACCTTGAAGTACCTCTATGGAAACTTGGTATTATGTTGGTGGTTCTTAGCTTGAAGTGGATCTAGAGCATAAATTGACATACCTTGAACTGCCTTTATGGAAACATGGTATTATGTTGGTGGTTCTTAGCTCAAAAGAACATTTATTGATATTTCTAGAGCTCTTTCATTTATTTATGAACATGTGAGAAATATTGATAATTCTTTTTAAAATTGTAAATATTTTACAACTTTTTAGTCTTTTATCATGTATTTTGCTATGTGATATATGGAGTTTCACTATTCATTTATTGTAGTTAGTACATACATACATAAATAAATAAATAAATTAGAATGATTGTTTCTTTCAATCTCCTCTAAATCATAAATTTCAAATTATTCATATTTTTCAAATAAAAATATATTGATAATTTTTAATTTACATTCTTTTCATTTTATTTTTATTATCAAATATTTTTCCAAGTTACTTTATTTAAAAATAAAATAAAATAAAAAAATGATTAAACGTTAAGAATTATATATATACATTATAAAAATTGAAGCTTGAATAAATACACTTGTTTCATATAATTTCATATAAAAGTTTCTTAGAGATAATTGAATTGGTTTATCTAATATGATATGCTATATTTCCAATAAGTGAACAATATATAACTAGAATGAACTAATGATTTTTAATTCGACTTAATATTATTTTTATTTGTAACGTATTTTATATACTAGATTACCATGTTCTCAATAAATATTTATGAGAGATATATATTTTATTGAAATATTTACTATCATCTCTTTTTATAACAAAATTTCAAACAAAAATAATAATTATATAATTGTAAACATAATTCATCTTCAAAATATATAACAAAATATTATTTAATTTATGAAATCAACCATAATTTTTTAATTGTGATAATACATAATTCTAAAAATTTAACTATATCAAAAGAACATATTCATAAATTGACATTGATTTGGTATTTGAGGGTGCCCACAAAGGTATAAATTATAGTGAAAGTTGTTCAACCACAATTTTTAATTGAGATAAACAATAACCCTAAGAAGTTAACATTTCCAAAAGAACATATTCATAACATGGACATTGATTCATTATTTAGGGTGGCCACAAATACTTAACTTTTAGTGAAAGTTGTACTTTGCAAAAAATGATATATATTTATCTTCCTTCTTGCAATTATGAATAGCTATATAGCTAAAATAGAGATTTTGGTTAACATCTTACTGCTCATGCAGTCGAGAAAGTGGCATAAAAATTTCATGATATATATCATGGTTGAATGATAGTGTGTTTTTAATATTAGCCTCCTAATTAAGGAGGAGAGTCATAAAGAAAGACACAAGTAAATGCAACCATGCATGGTGAACCTAATTAGGAATATATATCATACATATGTTATGTATTTAGTTTTATGTGATGAGTGCATCACCTAAATTTCCCCTCTCTATTCTCTTACAAATATTAAGAGGGATGATATTGGTAAAATTTAATGTCATTCATTGAATAATAATCTTAACTTTTTATAAATATAGATAATAATGCTAAGAAATTGACTATTCTTAAAACACATTATCATAAGATTCATTTTTCATTTATAATTGAATGATAGCCTTTGAAATGTAAATAATTTGAGTAAGTTTATATGTATAAGTAAATTTAATATATGAATTAATTATCCAATCTATAATTCATACTATATGAAAAAAATTTAGTTTTTCACCCAATCACACTAATATAAATCATCTTGAAATAATTGAAAATTTTATTAAATTTTAAATTAACTTTAGTTATAGCCTAAAATTCAATGATTAGGTATATACTCGGTAGAAATAGTTGTTGAGCTTTATTTCTTATTTTTTTGTGCTCCTTGATCATGTGTACTTCATGTCTTTGTATGATTGGCATGTTGAGATGAAGTCCAATAGACATCTCTTTCTTTCCTTCCAAAGTTGTCTCTTAGCATTCCATATTCTTGGAGAGCTTATTCAAAGCTACTTATGTAACCTTGTAATGTAATTTAGTTTATAGTAATAGGAATCCTCTGCTCAATGTGGAAGTATCCATGTTTGGTGAACCACGGTAAAATGTGTGTGTGTGTGTGTGTGTGTGTGTGTGTGTGTGTGTGTGTGTGTGTGTGTTTCATTGTATAATTGTCCTTTTAATCTCAGCAAATCTATTTCTCTGATTTTCTATATTTAACAATTGGTATTAGAGCTGGTTGAAAATTTGATTTGGAAATTAATAGAGATTTTCCAAAGCTATGGAAGATTCAAGGGTATAGAAATTGGCAGGGAATAATTTTGGGATATGGAAGATACAAATAATTACTTCTCATCAAGCAATGTCTCTAACTTTCTCTTGAGGGAAAACCAAAGAAACTTGTTGTGATGAGTAATGAATATTGTGAATCACTTGACGAAAAGGCTAAGGCAAAAATATTTCTCTCTCTTGATGATAATCCATTGTACAATGTTTCAAATGAAGAAAAAACAAAGGTAGTATGGGACAATCTCACAGCCACATGTGCAATGGCATCCGCTATAAGTAAAGTCTTCATAAGATGAAGAGGTTATACAAATTGAAGATGAGGTAAGGTGAGGCCATGATGAATCATCTCAACAAATTCAATACCTTGATCAGCCAAGCATATTCGGTTGGCATGAAGAAATAAAATTAGAACAAGGTTGTTTTAGTATCATGGTCTCTTCCAAATAGCTGAGATGGAGTTGTAATAGCTATAATTAGCACTACAATATCAAGTTTGAAAAAGTTATGCTTTGATGAAGTTTTCACAGCTCTTCTTAGTGAAGACATGAGAAGAAAGAATATGGGTTCTTCAACCAGCAAAGCCTTAATGATGGTGAGTACTAAAAATAGGGGAAGAACTCATAATAGAGGCATAAATAATTCCAACAGGAGGTCAAAATCCATAAGAAGATTTCAGTCCCAAGGAAGAAATTGTGTTTGTTGGTTTTGTGGAAAACCAGGGCATGTTAAGAAGGATTATAGAAAATACAAGAAGGCACAAGAAAGGGTGTTGAACAGGGAAGAAAACATTACTCATGATAAGGATGATGGTATTCTAATACTATCAACAAGTAAAACAAAATTAGATTCGTGGGTAATTGATTTTGGTGCTTCCTTCCATGCCTCTTCTTGCATGGAAGCCTTGAAAAATTACAAGCAGGTAATTTTGGACATGTTTATTTGGGTGACAAAAAATATTTTGAAATTGTTGGAAAATGTGATGTTGTTTTGCAGCTCATTGGAGGAATCAAATGGTTGCTAAAAGAGGTACACCATGTTCCCAAATTGAAGAGAAATCTGATTTCCATAACTCAGCTATATACACATGGATTTCTCACCACTGACACAGACACATGGAATGTCTCTAAAGGTTCTTTGTTGATTGCAAAAGGTGACAAATTTGGCATCCTCTATATTATAGAAACTGTTGATGAGGTGGGAGTTTCTATGAATATTCTGGGCAGCGATGTGGCTCTTTGGCATCAAATATTAGGCCACATGAGAAAGAAAGACCTTGAGGTTATCCTCAATCGAGAACAAATATTGGTTCTTCAATCCACAAAATTGAAGTTTTGCGAACATTGTCTTCATGGGAAACAAAGGTGGGTTAGCTTCTTGAAGGATGGACATTATAAAAATACAACGCCTATGGAGCTAGTGCACTTAGATGTCTTCGGTCCAATAGAGGTAACCTCTCATGGAGGTGTAAATTATTTTGTTAATTTCCTTGATGATTGTACTAGGAAATTTTGGATTTATATGCTTTCTCAAAAATATGAAGTGTTTTAAAAATTTAAAATTTTCAAAGTGCTTGTTTAAAATCATAGTCAAAAAATCAAATTCGTAAAGTCAGATAATGGAGGTTAATTTATTTTTTGGAGTTTGATAGTTTTTTTGTAGATCATGGTATTCGAAGGATTAAGATTGTCCGCTACACTCCTCAAGAGATGGGGCAGCAGAAAGACTTAATCAAACCATTCTTGAGAAATATTGGTGGATGCTTTCCAATGCTGGCTTAAGCAAAGAAATCTAGGCAGAAGCATGGAACATAATTGTTTACTTCATTAATCATAACCCTTCATCTCATTTGGAGTTTGGTATACCCAATGAACATTGGGGGGAAAAAGGTTTCCTATTATCACATCTGAGTGTTTGGGTGTCAAGCATTTTTTCATGTTCCTAAGGAGAAAAGGAGAAAAATTGATTCCAAATCATAGTACTGTATCTTCATGGGATATGATGAATATCAGTTTGGTTTTTGTTTGTGGGGTCCAGTTGGAAAGAAAATAGTAAGGATTCGAGATGTGGTCATTAAAGAGATGATTTTTCTAGCTTTTTTAGAGGAAACACAAGAAAAAGACTATATTTCCTTGTCTAATATTGCCAACGATGGCATTGATTTTCCTCACATCTCCTCACATGGCCATACACCAACAAATCCTCAGAACATGTTTACATCACCAACCTCTATTTTAGCACAAAAAAGAATCTCTTTTTCATTTGGCTATAATGCAGAAATTGATGACATTGCATCCACAGATAGTATATGGAATGTTGATATAGAATACTCTTCATAATCTATCCTCAGGATGGGTGATGTTGGGAATACCCAAAATGATGAAAATGAGTGATCTAATTATCAAATTGAGCATGGAAATATTCCATAAGATAAAATTTCCAATGATGTGGCATGTGATACAAAAATGAGAAGATTCACTAAACATTAGTCAAATTCACATCTCTTTTCTCCCACAATAGAGTGTTTTTCAACACCTATTCCACCATTCCCCATAGTGAATGGTGTGCAGGCTGGTGTGTGTTTCAACACTCCTGCCACCATTCCTCATGACAAATGGTGTGCGAGTTGACAGAATTTAGGAGTGACCGTAGGTCCCTTTTCTTCTATCGTAGGTCATTCCTCTCCCTCCATGCATCATATGAAGGATAGTTGTAATTTGCAGAACTATCCTCTAACTCCTATGAAACCCCAAATTACATCCATTGTTGAACATGGACTGTCCTCATCTAGGAATGAAGGTCCTGTTGACGGGGTTTTGTTGACCGGGTCTGCCAATAGTCATAAGTTGTCACCGGGTTCCGGGGAAACCGGCCAACTCCGCCTACAAAGGTTGTCCGGGGGAAATAAATCCTCCGGGCCTTCAAGCACCTGGGTGTCGGGTCATGACAGTGCGGGGCTCGGTTGGGAGAGGTGACTATTTTCGAGGGGGATAGCTGGTTTCTTCAACTCATTTTCTCTAGAGATTCGGTCAAAGTGAGGTTTTCCCAAGCGTTCTATACTTAGTAAATAAAGCGAAAAAGATCCTGCAGGGTTAGAAGTATTTCATCTAACTACAGTCATGCTAAAATGTCTGAAACATCGATAATACTCTGATAAACTACACTAAATACCGAAGAAACACATAACCATCAGCTAGCATTTTATCAGTAGCGGGAATAAAGAGGTCGTTAATCTACTTTAACATACCAGAGTAGAAGACATAAAGAACATCAAAACATGAAATACCATTAACTCAGAAGCAGGAATGCCAACAACATCATTGCCAAGAATTCTTCCTTCTTTATTAATGTTCCTTCCAGCAAGCACTGGTGCGTGATACAATGGCGGCTCCAAGGGAGCATCTAACTATTGAGAACAGAATAATGGAGCATTGAGCTCTGCAACTAAAATGAGAAATTACTTTTCTATTGCTATGGACAACAAAATCATCAATTTCGCCGACCCTTGGAAATGGGCTGATTTGCTTATTTATACAAATCTTTTCTAACCCTAACCCTATTTACATCATGTTCCAATAAAATACAATATCTGGGGGCCGGTACTACCTGCGCCACCCTACAAAATACTTGGAGATGGAATAGGTCTGTCATGTCAGAAGAATAAGATAAGAATATACATTGGAAGAATATGTGTCGAGAAGAGAGCTGGAAAGGAGAAAGAAGGAGGTAGGTCCCTTGGGGACCGAGGCTATACGCCTCATAAATGGGAAATGCGGCACCCTGTCTCCAATGTGCCAGATGTACCTCTGAGCGGCGCCTCGAGAAGACCACTCTGTCAGAAGACCAACTGTCGAGTCGATGCCCCTTGATGTGGCCAACTACCTTCTGACGGCCTTTATTAACCACTTCTGAAAGTGACCGATCGGCCTCAGGGACCAGGACACAAATCACTTTAAAGAATACAAAATTTTAGATCCGGGACTCTGGGATCCGGGAACTTTCATCCCAAAAAGAATAAAGAATACTTAATGTGAGTTTTTCCCCGGCCTCGGGAGAAAGCTCAAGGTTGCTTATTATCGTTGAAGGCCTGGAGGAGGGGGGAAATGCCATCTTCATCTATCTCTTTTAGGCTAGCCCTTCTGTGCCTGGCTACTTCAACTTGTTCCCCCAGGTCCGTAACATTTCCTTTAAATTCATCTACCATCTTCACGGCGTCATGACCCTTAAGTATCATCTTGGTTAGTTTCACCATCTGGGCCCCATCTATCCCCTCCGGGGACTGATACCGGGATTTCATTATTTCATCAAAACTCCCCAAAACTGAATCTTTGGGGGTATAAGTATTTGTACTAAGGGGATCAGCCCCAGAAGCATTTATCACAAAAGACTTGTATAAATTGGAAGAATATTTTACAGCATTTACCTTTTCTTGCAAGGACTCTACCAGTTGCTTGGTTACCTCCAATATGAGGTAAAGTCTGGAGTGCTAAGTTCTTACAAAATCAAATGATTCCTCACCCAGAATTCTAGATTTGAAAACTATATCTTCTCCCAAGGCGAGGAGCTCTTCGAGCTCCACCTTCCATGCTTGGTAATTTTTGGTGTCACTCTCCCACTGCTCAATAAGTGCTTCCGCCTGATGAATAACTTGCTAGGCTGTGTATAGGTCTGGGAGAGTGGACGCCAGGAAACGCTGGGTGTTTCCTATCTGTAGGTAAATCCATTCATTCACTGCCTGGGCTTTCTTTTTCATTACTCGCAGGGAGTCTATGTCACTCTACGATAATTCTTCCGATGTGGAGGCCTCCGGAGGAGCGGTGTTGATTGGTCGAGCCAGCTCAGTAAGTAACCCCACAAGGTTGGCGTTCTTTTCCTTTTCAGCCTTGAGCCTCTGGGCTTCCTTTTCCTACCGGGCCTCCACTGCCCTTACTGCCTCCTTTAGCAGGTCTACCTCACCCTACTTTCCCCTCTTACCTAGGGATACCTCTGCAACATTGTAATCTGCGGGATCTACAGTTTCTTCATCAGCATCTGGGGGAGGTGTTTCCACAACGGAAACTATTTCTCCGCCTAACCCAGTTCAAAGAGTGTGAACTGTATGGGCTTTCTTTGCCTTCGGCGGGGCCTGAACTTGGGCCATCATTTTGGCCAGGGAGAGAGGAATCACCGGAGCGGACTGATCTTTTCTCTTCTTTCTCTCAACCAGCCACTGAGGTGGGAGGGGTGGCCTTCCTACCAGAGTTTGTTCTCTTGATTCTTTCCCAGTATCCGGTGGCTATTTCTCTTTAGTGACATGAACCTCATCTGTTCCTCTCTCTGCCTCAACTTCTTCTATAGCAATATTTTCTTTGTCAACCTCCATCTCCTCAGCCTTGTCCTGTATGTCTATTGTTGGGTTCGGACCTTGGTAGGCTTCCTCGAGGATTTCTTCTTCAAGCTACTCTTCTTGTTTTTCCTCTTCTTCTTCTAGAGCCTCTTCTTCTATTGGCACCTTCTTCGGTAGTAGGGGAGGTATTGGGCCAAAATTCAGAGTTTGGGCCACGGTGATAACCTACCTGAAGGTTTCTCCCGGGAGTGGCCCTCGGAACATGGCGGTTGGTTTTATGGTTGTTCCTGAACGTCCGGTTCCCCTAGCAGATGACATTTGTTTACTTGGCTTTAGTTGGTCCACTCCTAGACCTTGTATTTCTTGAGCCCCGGAGATAATCTCTAGTTCTGGCTCTTTTTCTTCTGCCTCCTGCTCCTGTGCAGGTTCCTTTTCCAAGTTTTCCTAGTTCACAGCCTCTTGTTCTTTCTCTGGGACTTCTGTCCCTGCTTGCGTATTGTCCCCTTGCAAATTCCCAAACTCATCGGTTGCAAATACATCATCAAATTCTTCTTGCAGAGGGGGGTTGGCTAGGACCTCTGCGGGTTCTGCTTCTTTCTCCGGCTCCGGGGAACTGGAAGAAAGGATCTCTATTTCTTAGGGGAGGGATGTCTTTGGCACTGGTACCAGCTCTGCTTTGGCCTATCTGATGTGCTTCCTCTTCTTCTGAGTGATCAAAGGTGGCGCCGCATCAGCTATTGCTACCGCCTCCATGGGATCCACCCCCGTTGCCTTCACCATTAGGGTTTCCAGCGACGGGGAGGAAGGGGGATGAATTGGTCCAGCCATGAGTGGGGGAGTGGCCAGCCTCATTATTAACTGCTCCCTCATCTGCTGGGAGGCTGCCATAGATTTCATGATCTGTTCCTATATAGGGACTTCTTACACAGGAGGGGTCATGTCTATCCTTTTTCCCTTATCGGCCCCCTACGAAGAAGTCTCGGTCCCCGGGGTCAATTTGGGTCCTGGCTGTGGTGTTAGCTTTGGCACTGGTCGGGGAGCTTGGAGAGTACTCCCAGGGAACACCCTCTTGAAATAGGCATGAATTCGCTCGACCACCTCCCGAGTGAAGTCCTAAATCATGGGCCCCTCCTGGGCGGCCCAATCCATTGCTAGAAAAGTAATCTTATCGATCCCCTTGGCCTTGTACTGGGGATTGATGGTGGGGGCAGTGTTCAAGAAATTCTCCAGGAACCTCTGGAGTCTCAATAGTTGCATCATTCTGGCCGTCATCCTGACATAGTGCCGGCTTCGCACCTCCAAGTCATCTTGGAAATCTGCCCAGAAGTCCTCCATGTGTATTTGATGGGGCTCTGAAGCCTAGGGAATTGTCGTTGCTATTTTCCCATGTGGATCAAAGTTCTTCCACGCCAGATAAAATTCTTGCAAGTTATAACTTTTTAGCTCATTGTCTGCCTCCTTTGCGGCGGCCAGACTGCAGGTGTAGTTCCCACAGGTGATTGGGAACGAGACGTTGGGGACCTTCTTGAGGGAAAAGAAGGTGTGCAACTCCATCATTTACTGGCAGTATTCCAATAGCACGATCTTCTCCCCGCAATGCTTGGGCAACAAGTAGGGTTTCCCGGAGAAGTTGACAATCCTAATGTATGTATGCTACTGGAACTTAATATAGTAGTGTCCATAACTACTAACTACCTTCATCGCCTTAGTGGATAGGCGGTATCCAGCATCCCGGGTGGGTGTAATAAAATGGTAGTAAATGAACACATCATTTACCCAGCAGAAACTGAGGAAGCTGGCCTCCCATTGAATTTGTGGGAAATGGTCCCACGGTGCTTTTTTTTCTGGGCCAATCCCAAGCATGCCATCTGTAAGTAGGCCATTGGAGTGGGGCCTCTATTGTGCTAGGGCCCAAAAGACATAAGAAGACATATAGAACTTCTTCTTCCTGCCCAGCTGAAGGAACTGGGAGTCGACGTGATTAGAGATTATTGTGGCCCAGTCAAAGAATTCTCCTTTGGTGGAGAGGCCAAGGAGGAAATAGTACATCCATTTGGAAAAATCCTGGGTGGAGGGCTGCCCAAATACCCGGGCCAATGCTACTATCCCCATCTGGATGCTCTCCTTGAATTCAGAGCAGGGGATTTCTATCTTCATTCTCTTTGGGTCCCTCTTCGGGGCCTTGAGCCAGTGGGTATTCATGTACACCCGAGCAGCATCCTCCAGCTGTGTAAACTACTCCAAGGCATCAGTCCTTGTAACTACTATGGCTCTATCAAATTGTGGGATTCCTAATCCCCCCCAGAATGTGTCTGGATCGAGGGATACCAGCGGAGTGGGGTATCCTGTGGGTTTCATGGCTGCAAGCATAATAGCCCAAATGGAGGAGTTGTAGTTGGCAGCCAGCATCAAGATAAGCTCTGGAGATTGCACAAAGCATGGGAAGCAAGCCGCCCGGAGGATCCTAGACCCTCCGATGTTAATTGCTAGTTGATCTCCAGCTTGTCGCTGGATGTGCATCACTTTTACCAAGGCCTGCATCTCTGCCCACGTTCCAACGCTGGTGTCGGTTATAAGTTTAACCTTGGACTCAATCTTTGAGCCCGTAATGACATTGTTCTACATGAACTTCATGGTGAGGGACAGTTTCTCCAGGGCCCTCTCCATCTTGGATTTTGTTGCTGCCCTGGTGGCTGTTGAGGGAAGTTTTGGACTTCTGGGCGGAGAGGATGCGAATGCTTTAGACATGTTTGATAGATGAATTTCGGGAACCTGCAAGGCAAAGCGACTGTCAGAATATTTTTATAAAAATAAAAAAGTTACTCCAGGGTTTGGAGATCTTACCACCGCGACGCTTGATTTTCCTGAAAAGTTAGTTTTATGCAAAGATACCCAAAAAGAAAAGCACATCGCAAACTTAAGATATCATCAACACATCCGTGTCTGGGGAATTTTATCACACTTAGCAAAGACGCGGGATGGATGGTGGTAGGAGACCCAAAACCTAGAGAAATGACCATTGGTGAGGACATGTAAAAATCCAAGTCATCAAGCCCACGTGGGTGCCATGTGCGTAGGTATTAAATGGAAGTTATGGTGATGACAGCGGAGCCAACTGTCCAAACGCATGAAAAGGGAAAGCCACTTAGCTGGAATTGATTGCACACATGGGATATAAATGAGGTTCTAACAGACTTTATGGAGGAGAGAGAAAACCGCCTGTTTGAAACTAGTCAAGAGCCGAGCTTCAAACAGGTGGTTTTCGGCCTCGAAGCGAGCTCAGAGGCGGAAAACTAGACACAAGGGTGACTCAACCAGCTCATTTAGCCACCCAGAAGGATATGCACGGAGATGAAGGATATATACAAAGAAACAAGGAGATATATACATAGACTATATACAACTATATACATATATACATAAATATACAATGCAGGGCGACGCCCGCAGGAAAACCAGACGAGACAGAAACATATCTACAACTATCTACAGCTAAACTACCTCTGCGCGGAGGGTGGACAACCCTTTGGCAGAGAGCCGACCCACCAACGGGCGGTGGAACCAGAAGACAACAAACAAGACACGATAGAGAAAGAAGATGAAACGGAGCAAACAAAAACCAAACATAACCAAAGGAAACCAGAGAGTGAAAGCAAAATAGAGAAACGGAAAAGCGGAAACACCTACCTAAGAACGCAGAAGGCGGAGGAAAGGGAAGATTTACCGCAGGAGATCTGCAATAGCTCAATTTATCTAATGGTCATAGTCACCACCACGAAGCACTCGTATTTGCCTGAGAATGACTGAAAATGTTAAGCGCTGATTACCACAAATTCTCTGCAAATGCCCTGTTAATCGCTTTGAAATCGCTCTTTAATTCACTCTAAGTGCTTGAAGGTTTTAATCGTGGTAAACGTGAAAGTCACAGACAATTTCTATTTATACCCACGGTAAAAAGGCAATCCTCCTCCTTCCGGCGATCTCTAGACAAGCAAAACCTCCAGACTCTGGGCCCGGAGATTCCTTGTGATAATATCCTTAAGAACATCATGACGAATAATCCTGGAGTCTGGAATCTGATTTCCAACAAAAGGCAACCTCCAGGACCAGAGTCCCGGAGATGGGAAGCAAACAAACAAGACACAACACTTGGGGAAGAAAACCCCAGAGAAAGAAACAAAAAGGGAAAGAAAGACAAGGCAAGGCCGCAAGCAAAGACAAAAAAAAAGGGGGACCAAACATTTTGCACACAAAATCTAGGGACGGGGATGCAGGGCATAACAGGTCCAACCATAGTTTCCTTTTTGATGAGCAATATTAGGAAATTGGGTCTGAAACACATCATGTTTGAACCTCCTGAGACTGTAAGAGAAATTGGATAGAAAACCAATGATTTTGGCATTCAGTCAAAGACTAGAAATTTCAACCAAACTGCATCTCTGGAAACCTCAAATAAGTTGCAGTCGATACATAATAAAAGAATTATTTCAATTCAAGAAACAATCAAGATTTGAGGAGGTCATCCTGGTAAAGATGAATTCCTTTAAATTTTTCAGATGATCAGGTATTTGCAAGATCATGGTATTGCAAAAAGTGGCGATGTGAAAAAGAAGTCCTGATTGGTAGACTGACTGAAAAATGTCTATAACTTTCAAATGGTATAACATTTTCTAAATCTGAAACATGTGTCACATTCTATGCTTTACCTACTATAATAAAAATAGAGAAAAAATCAATTTGATTAAGTTTGGACTAAGTTAAGGTGGTTAGACACCGACATTTTAATATTCTAGAAAATTTGTAGAAGAAAAATTTTAATTAATTATTTTCTTGGAAAAAAATTACAAAAAAATATGCATCACAATTGTACATGATTCTACTACCTATATATAGAATCTAGTAAAAAAATATTATGATTTGATTATGTTTAAGGTGGTAAGACATACACCTACTTCTTATCTTTTTAGTCTTGAATGATAGACTGATTGAAAAATAGCTATAGCTTTCAAACAATATAACATTTTTCAAATTCTAAACATGATTCACATTCTCTTCTTTTCCTACTACAATAAAAAGCTTAAAAATTTTCAATTTGATGAAGTTTAGACCAAGTTAAGGTGGTAAAACATGACATTTTTTATATTCGGGAAAAGTTGTAGTAGAAAAATCATAATTAATTATTTACTTAGAGAAAATTACAAAAAAATATGAATCACATCCGGACAAGAGTCTACTAATTATATCTATAATATTATAAAAAAATATTATCATTTTATTGTGTTTAAGGTTGTCAGACATACACCTACTTCTTATCTTTTTCCTGAAATTTTCATATTACTGCATATAAATTTGAAATTTCACCATATAGAATATTTTTTTTTTAAATAATGGCTTGTAGAAAAGAAACTAAATTCAATTTTCTACAAATTCTCTTCTTACACATTTTTTTATATAAGATTGATAACTTGTTCAAAATTTTACATCAACTTTCCTAAACCTGATTTTCTAAATTTTCATTGCCAGTTAAGGCCTTGGTTTGGCATAGCATGATCCTATGCATACCCATATGAACTATTATTCACTGAAGAGGTAGAGCCTGAATTATTAATATCTGAACAAGTTGAATCAACTAATTACAAAGCCGCTTGTAAGAGTAGTGATAATGATAAATGGATGGTCGCCATGAATGAAGAAATGAGTTCACTTAAAGCCAATAACACATGGGATTTGGTCACTCTTCCACCAAATCAAAGACCACTTAAGAAAAAGTGGGTATATAAATTGAAATACAAAGATGGAGGTTGCAAACATTGTACAAAGCCAGATTAGTGGTAAAAGGATATGATCAAAAAAAGGGGATCAATTTTACTAAGATTTTCTCTTTGGTTATGAAGATGAATACAATCCAAAAAGTATTGGGATTTCCAGTTGTATGGGATATCAAGTTGGAAGAGCTTGATGTGAGGACTGTATTCTTTCATGGTGATATAGATGAAGAGTTTTATATGGAGCAGCCTCCCGAATCCATCAAGCAGGGACAAGAGAATCTTTATTGCAAACTCAAACAAAGTTTGTATGGGCTCAAACAAGCCCTGAGATAATGGTATTTAAAATTTTATTGATTCATGATTTCTCACAATTTCATGAGATGTGAATCGGATCCATGCACTTATTATAAGAAACTTCCTAATCGTGAGTTCTTAATTCTTCTTCTCTACGTTGATAACATGTTGATAGTCGGTATTATTCCTAAGATTGTTGGTGGGCTGAAAGCTCATTTGGCAGCACATTTTCTATGAAGGACTTAGGGGTAGCCAAGAATATTCTTGGCATGACAATCACCTAGGATAGAAGTAAGAAGGAGGTCACTTTATCAAAAAAATACTACATTGATAAATTAGTTGAAATATTTGGTATGGATTAGGCAAAAGTTGTTTCCACTCCCCTCACTTCTCATTTTCACTTATCTTCTAATTGGTGTCCACAAACACAAGAGGAAAATGATTTTATGGAAGGAGTTCCTTATAGATCAACAATTAGTAGCATTATGTATGCTATGGTTTCTACAAATCCTGACATTTCTCATGTGGTGGGAGTTGTGAGTAGATTTATGAGAAATCCAAGCAAGACACATTGGGAAATTGTTAAATGGATATGGAAATATATTAAGGGAACTTCTAGTTATTGTCTATGGTTTTTTAGCAGTAATGTATAGCTGCAGGGATTTAATGATTCTAATCTTGCTGGAGATTTGGATAGATGAAGGTCTGCTAATAGTTATATAGTCATGTTTGTTGGGGCTGTCATTAGTTGGGCCTCAAGGATGCAACATTCTATTTCTCTTTCTCCCATTGAAGTTGAATATTTGGCACTTTCTGAAGGTGCTATGGAGATGATTTGGTTATAGCATTTGTTTACTAATTTGAAATATTAGCAAAGCAATTATGTTCCTAATTGTGATTATCATAGTGCCATTTTTATGGATCACAATCACTCATCTCAGCATCGCTCAAAGCATGTTGATATTCATGCTCATTTTGTTTGACATATGATTGAAGAGGGAAGATTGAAGGTTCTTAAGATTGACACAAAGGTCAATCCGGAAAATATTTTGACCAAGGTTGTACCCAAGGAGAAGTTCGAATGTTCAAGGGCTTCTCTTGGACTTCTAAAGAAGAGGTAAATAAGAAGGGAAAATATGGGAATGGTCGATTAGTGGTAGCATCCATTGGCCATCAGGTGGGAGATTGTTGAGATGAAGTCCAACGGACATCTCTTTTTTTCCCTCCAAAGCTAACTCTTAGCATTCCATATTCTTGGAGAGCTTATTTAAAGCTATTGTTGTAACCTTGTAATGTAATTCAGTTTATAGTAATAAGAATCCTCTACTCAGGGTGCACGTATGCATATTTGGTGAACCACGATAAAAAATTTATGTGTGTGTGTTTCATTGTATAATTGTCCCTTTAATCTCTGCAATTATATTTCTCTAATTTTATATATTTAACAGGTTTGAACAATTATTAATTATAATATCTATAATTAATAAATCATTTAAAAGAAAAATCAAAATATTAATTTCATTGAATTAAATAAATTTAATCTAATTAATTAAATTGAAATTATATACCTAACTAAAATTTAATATGGATTGATGGATAATTAATATAACATTAATATTTAATATTAAATTATCAACAAAGTTTGCGAGCTAATGAATGATGGCTCACTCTACCAAATTTTGGCAAAAATTCATCAGCTTTCAAAATGACTACCCTGGAGAGAACTCTGTTACTAAGCCAATTCCACTATGTGATTTGGATCTATAGCATCCTGACCCTAAGCGCAAGCTTGTTTCTCAAGGTTCAGGTCCTCTATGTGCTCTGCTTCCTCATTCTTCAAAGGGTGTTCTCCCCATGGGAAAAATATCTGTTTCTTTTTCCGCTGCGGAAGTTTGGCTTCAAGGAGGCCTATGTTCCTCTTCTTAGAGGGTCTCTTTCAACTATTCAAGATCGCATCTAACTTATTTATCAGTGGAAAAAATTGATCAAAAATTCTCCCTCTTGCGAAAACTAAATATGCCTACAACATGTTTTCTGGATCAAAATATGTAGATGAATTGAAATATGGTCCAATCTCGGCCTTTGTGATACATCACTCAAATTGTAATGCTAAAATAACAAAAGATAACCCTAATAAATGGGTGAATGATAAAACAAAGAAGAGATCAGGTTCATGTCAGTTTGTGTGCCCGACAGTGAAAAAGGATTTTGGTATCCCCTGTGTAATACCTTTTATGTACTTCATCGGGATCTACCAAGAATGCCTTCCTTTCTCGATCCTCTGATTTTACCATGTGGAAATCTGGGACTATTATGTAAGACTCACATTACAAACATCCAAATTTGACATTCTTTGAATTGTCGATCATCCATTGAACGGTATGAGGGAGGCTTGTCTCCCTCCATAATAAAAAAATAATAAATTTGATGCTATGAAAGATGAGACAAATGTTATTCATATGAAATCAGGGAAGATTGAGAAGATTAAAGAGATATGCAAAAAATTCACAATTTTGGCCCAATGGAATGGATATGGCGCACCTATTAGTTAAATTATTGAATGGTTTAAAAAGAAGTATAAAGGACATGTAAGTAATTCTCTTCTCTCGGAAGGTTTTTTTCTTTTAAAATGCAGTAGTCTAGAATTAAAGGGTAATTTTCTATATTAAGAAAGGCCTAGTTTCAAAAATTTCAATTTTACCTTTATTGATTGGATCCCAAATTTTGATCCAAAAAGATTAATTTTTTTTTTTAAATTGATAGGGATATATTTTTTCTAAATATTCCTGCTGAATTGATATGCTCAGATTTGTTATGAAAATACACATGTCATTAAATTCAGTAAATAGGGTTATAAAAAGGCTTGTATTTCTTGAGGTTTCTAAGTGTAAACACGTGTATACTTGCACTTTTAACAATTTAAATTTGGCTATTGTGCTCTATCTCTGTCTTGTTTCCACCATTGCTACTGAGAGCCTGTTCTTGAAATGTATCATGGGTGGTGGGGTTAATCGTAAGGAGCCAAAGAGCTGTAAGAAATGGAAGAATTATAATGATGTCTGGGATAATCTCAACAAGGGTGGCCTCATAACCTACATGGAGCACCTTCATGGTTCTAAAAATGTTGTAATGAAATATTTTTTAGAGAGTTGGAAGGATGGTACTATGGTTATTGGAGGAATGGTCGTTAAAATTACCAAAGACCTAATTGCTAACATGACTAGTTTGAATACCAAGAGCTTGAAGTTTTATAGAGATAAGAAGATATCCTAGAAGGGTATTCAACACTTCCCAAAGGACAAGGCGAAGGCTGAGTGTTTGGTGAAATATTATGCGGGTTGTTATGATGTCGACTCCATCAAGGAGTTATGGGTGAAAGTTATTACTGTTGTTATGGAGTATATCTCCCTAGATGGGAGGTATAAAAGGGCTCAGTCTTACCATTTTGTGATGTTAAATGTCATTTCAGACATAAGGTGAGGGTTTCATTTTCTTTCTACGTTTTTCATTCTCTCCATCATAGTTTTATCCACCACAGTAAAAATGAGAGAAAGCCCATTCTACATGAGGGCCTTATTCTTCTTATTGTTGATCATGTTAAGAAAATTTTGGTTAGCATCCCTCTTATTCCCTCACCTAGGGACTCTGGCTCTGCTAAGGCCTTGGGTAAAAGGATTCAGGTGGGGGAGGACATGGCGGAGATGACTGTTAAAAAATTAAAATTTGAAAAAATAAAGGAATGGATACAGACTTTGATGGTGAGAGTGTTGTTGGTTATGAGGAGACTCATTATATCCCTCACTCCTAGTCTGAATATGAGAGTAAGGAGTCCCTGTTAGTTTTGGTGAGAGTTTTTTTGATGAAGGGGAAAAGTGTATGTTTTCCCATATCGCCAAGGAGAAATGGATTGACCCTGAAGACTAGTGCAGGAGCACACCTAGACTAACCTCCATAGTTAGGATGTTTTGGCTTGTAATTCACATTGGCCAAGTAAAGATGGTTTGTTTACTTTGGACCTTAGAAGGTCATTGCAATGTGGGCTAGGTGAGTTAGTCATTAGGATTAAGGTCACCAAATTAGCCATTGTTAGTAGCTTTTAAAATTCTTAGTATTAGGAGTTTGAGTTATAGTCTTCAATGTGTGTTAAACACATCAATGCTATCATAGAGATGCCATATGGTCATAAATGATCTTGGATCCTTGAAATGAAGAGGTTACAGGTCCTAAAACATAGGGAGGAGGCATAATGGAAAAGATTCCAAAAGTTGCTATGACAATATTTGCAATTATTGCAAATGTTGCATGCAAACTGGTTATCTTTGGATCCCCTTATGAATAGAAAGTGGGATATCGACTAAGAAACCCTTGAATCATGGAGATGGAATCTAATGTTACCCAAGACTCAAATCTCAAAGAGAGTCATGCATTGTAACAAGTTTTGAACATTGAATAGTAGCTCTGCAACTCTGTATTTTGGAAATCTGAGCATTTCATTATGACAGTGCCATCTAATGGATTGAAAGATTCAACCTAATGAATTTTTGTGTTTATAGGATAGTTACAAGAATCTTTCATTTAGTAAGTTATCTGTTTTGAGTTAGTTTTCGGTCTTAGCTAAATTGATTTGTGTTTAGTGTGCTCACTGGTCCTATCCTGACCAGTTAGTTGATTAATGGCTCCCCCATGAAATCTAGCCATGGGAAACACCTAAGGATGGATGGATATGTTAGGGGACTTAGTAGTGTATATATGTTTAGGATTATGAGTCTTAGGAAGCTAGAGAGATATTTTTATACTACTAAGCCCTAGGCAAGCAAACAGTGTTTGGTTAGATGTTTAGTGCTAAGGAATTGAAGATATGAGTCTTGTGAACTTCAAAACCATTCTCCAATGTTATCAAATGGCCTTAAAGGTAGAAGAGAAAGGAAAAATTAAAAAAAAGAAGAAGAAAACCTCCAAAGGAAGATGTAATGGAAGGGATAGTAGAGGATCAAGAGGTGGCTATGGTGGAAGAAGTTCAGATTCAAGGACACAAGGAGAATTCAAGTACACTAAGAAGCAAGAGGGAAGTTCTAGTAGAGGTGGTAGAGGAAGGAACTCAAATTTTGGAGGAAGAAGTGGTGGACAAAGAAGAGGAAATTACTTTGCCAATATGAAATGTTATCATTGCAACCAAATGGGACACCCTACCTATAGGTGTCCAGAGAAGGGTTGTATTTCTCAAGGAGGTAACAAGAGAACTAATTTAGTTCATGAAGAGACAAATGTAGCAGATACACACTCTAAGGTACCATTAAATTCAGAATAAGGTGAGAACCTCATGATGAGGAGAACATTGATCAAGGAGCCGGTTAAAGAATAGCCAAGCCAAAGAAGGTCCCTATTTAGAGTCAAATGTAAGGTGATGGGAAAACTATGTAGAGTCATTGTGGACTTAGGGTATACTAACAATATTGTATCAGAGGAAGCAGTCAGAAAGTTAGGCATGACAAGGATACCCCACACCCATCCTTACAAGGTCACATGGCTCAATAAGGGACAACATGTCTTAGTCAATGAGAAAGCTTGGGTAGAGCTCTCTATAGGGAGATATAATGACAAGGTTCTATGTGATGTTCTACCTATGGATGCACGTCACTTGCTCCTAGGCAGACCATGGAAATTTTACCGCCAAGCTATCCATGATGGAGTCAAGAACTCCTATACATTCAAGAAGGATAAAGTAACTTTGAAAATCCAATAATTGTTAGAGGATGTAGATGTGAAGACAACATGTCCTAATTTTCTTATGGTGGGTGAAAAAGAATTAATAGAAGCCATGGAAGAAGGAGAAGGAGTTGGCTATGCATTGGTGCTAAGGCCAAGAGAAAAGAATGAAGGAAAAGGAGACAAGAAGCCAGAGCTACCTAAGAAGATACAAAACATGTTGCAGACTTATGAGGGTATAGTAAGTGATGGACAACCATCATCATTACCCCCTACAAGAGCCATAATTCATAGGATAGACTTCATACCTACACCTACCCTAACTAATAAAGCAGCTTACAAGATGACCCCTCAAAAAAATGAGGAGATTGCTAGGAAAATAGAAGAATTCCTTAACCAAGGCCTTATCAAGAAAAGCATTAGCCCTTGTGTCGTACCCACTATCCTAGCACCCAAGAAAGGAGGAATATGGAGGCTTTATACTGATTCAAGAGCCATAAATAGGATAACCATTAGGTATAGGTTTCCCATTCCTAGGATTGAGGACCTAATAGATTGTCTAGGTGAAGCTAAGTATTTTAGTAAGATAGACTTGAAGAGTGGCTATCACCAAATTAGGATATATGAGGGAGATGAATGGAAGACATCCTTCAAAACCAATGCCCCCTCCACATTCATGAGGCTCATCACTGAAGTGCTCAAAGTCTAAATTGGTAAGTTTGTAGTAGTGTATCTTGATGATATACTGATTTATAGTAGGACAAGAGAGGAGCATCTTTAACACCTTGAGACTGTCTTCAAGAAGCTACATGAAGAGAAGTTGATGATCAACTTGGAGAAATGTGAGTTCATCAAAATAGAGCTAGTGTACCTTGGTCTCTCTCTCTCTCTCTCTCTCATGGAAATCTTAAAATGGACAAAATTAAAGTGGAAGCCATTATGAATTGGCCTACTCCAAGGACAGCAACAGAGGTAAGAATTTTTCATGGCCTTGCTCAGTATTATAGGAAGTTTATAAGGTAGTTTAGTGCTATTTGTGCTCCTATGTTGGACACAATCAAAGGAGGAATGAAGACCAAGTTCATATGGAATGAACAATCCACTAAGAGCTTTGATTTATTGAAAGAAAAGATTGCTACCCAACCTCTCTTAGTCTTTCCAAGCTTTGAGAATATTTTTACCATTGAGTGTGATGCAAGCAATGTGGCTATTGGAGCTTTCCTAAGCCAATAGGGTAGACCAGTGGCATTTCATTTAGAAATGTTGAGTGAAGCCAAGAAGAAGTACTCTTCCTATGACCTTGAAATGTATGAATTGGTTCAGTATTTAAGGAAATGGAGACACTATTTACTCCGCAAGGAGTTCATAGTCTACTCAGATAATCAAACTTTAAGTTTCTTAAACTCTCAAGAAAAGTTAAGACACAAGCACATGAAGTGGGTTGAGTACCTACAAGCTTATACCTTTAATATGAAACACAAGAAAGGTGTCCTCAATAAAGTGGCAGATGCATTTTCTAGAAGAGCTCTCACAACTTGGGAAATTCAGTTGAAAAGTATGGGAATAGATCACTTCAAGGACCTATATGTTGATGATGAATATTTTGCAGACATTTATAAGGTATGTGTTGAATACAAGAATAATTTTCATAGCAAGTATGTTGAATACACTTTGAAAAGTAATCTTTTGTTTAAGGGAAATCTGTTATGTGTCCCTAGAGGGTCCATTAGGGAGATCTTAATCCAAGAAAAGCACAATGGTGCATTGAGTGGTCATTTTGGGATCACTAAGACCCGAGAACTTGTTCAAAGGTTCTATTATTGGCCAAGGATGAATCTTGATGTTAGGAAGTATGTTGAAAGTTGTATTGTATGTCAAAGAGAAAAAGGTACTTCTTCAAATGTAGGCCTTTATCAGCCACTACCTATTCCTAATAGGCCATGGGAATGCGTGAGCATGGATATTGTAGTTGGGTTACCCAAGAAAAGATAAGCCATGGATAGTGTATATGTAGTTGTGGAAAAATTCAGCAAGATGGCTCACTTTGTGGCATGCAAGACCACTAATGATGCCAGCCAAATAGCCTCTCTCTTCTTCAAAGAGATAGTAAGAATCCATTGTTTGCTTATGAGCATAGTGTCAGATAGAGACACTAAATTTATGAATCATTTTTGGAAGACTCTTTGGAAAAGATTGGGCACTAATTTATCTTTTGGGTCTGCATACCATCCCCAAACTAATGGTCAGACCAAAGTGGTGAATAGGAGCCTTGGAAATTTATTAAGGTGCTTGACCAAGGAATATGGTAAATAATGGGATTAGTTGATTGGGTAAGCTGAGTATGCTTACAATGACACCACCAACCAGTCAACAGGGAAGAGTCCCTTTGAGATAGTATATGGATTGCATCCTATAGGAGTCTATGAGTTGAGAGACTTGAAGGATGGAGTCAAGGAAAGTGGATATGTAGATGATTTTTCTTATGTAATGTAGGAGATACATGATACAGTCCGAAATTTTTTTACAAAGAACACATTGAAACATAAAACCAAGGTTGATGAGAGTAGAAGAAAATTTTAGTTCAATGTGGGTGACATGGTCATGGTTCATCTTAATAATTTGAGACTTCAAAAGGGAGTCCCTCACAAGTTGCAGATGAGAAGGATAGGTCACTATCCTATCTTAGTTAAGTATGGTGATAATGCATTCAGAGTTGAGCTCTCGGAAGATAGTGGACTATCACGTGCTTTTAATATTGTAGACTTAGTCCATTACAAAGGACAACAACAAGACATGGATCAGAGTCTCAAAGAAGTGATCAGAGATGTGGAAGATCTCCAATTACCCCCTTCTATAGTCACATGAGCTGGTAGTGTATTGGATAGTAGAGTCTACAAAAAGACTAGAACCAAAGAATACAAAGAACACTTGATAAAGAAGCATGGTAAAACCAATGCTTATGCAGTATGGGTAAAATAATTAGAGTTCAAGAATATGGGGATTGATCCAAGCATCCTCAATCCAAGGGAGGATTGAAATTTTTTTTGGGGGGAGGATGGTGTAGGAGCACACCTAGGCTAACCTCAATAGTTAGGATGTTTTGGCTTGTACTTGACATTCGCCAACTCAAGATAGTTTGTTTACTTTGGACCTTAGAAGGTCATTGAAATATGGGCTAGGTTAGTTAGTCATTAGGACTAAGGTCACCAAATTAGCCATTGTTAGTAGCTTTTAAAATTCTTAGTGTTAGGAGTTCAAGTTAGAGTCTTGAATGTGTCTTAAACACATAAATGCTTTCATAGAGATGCCATAAGGTCATAAATGATCTTGGATCCTTGAAATGAAGAGGTTAGAGGTCCTAAAACTTACGAAGGAGGCATAATGGAAAAGATGCCAAAAGTTGCTATGACAACATTTGCAATTATTGCAAATGTTGCATGCAACTCGGTTATGTTTGGATCCCCTTATGAATAGGAAGTGGGATATCGACTAATAGTCCATAGAATCATGGAGATGGCATATAATGTTATCCAAGACTAGAATCTCAAAGAGATTCATGCATTGTAACAAGTTTTGAACATTGAATAGTAGCTCTATAACTTTGTATTCAGGAAATCTGAGCATTTGATTGTGATAGTGCCATATAATGGATTGAAAGATTCAAAATAATGATTGTTTTGTGTTCATAGGATAGTTACAAGCATCTTTCATTTAGTAAGTTAGTTGTTTTGAGTTAGTCTAGGGTCTTAGCAAAATTGATTTGTGTTTAGTGTGCTCACTGGTCCTGTCCTGACCAGCTAGTTGAGTCATGGCTCCCCCATGAAATCTAGCCATGGGAAACACCTAAGGATGGATGGATATTTTAGGGGAGTTAGTAGTGTATATATTTTTAGAATTAGAAGTCTTAGGAAGATGGAGAGCTATTTTTACTACTAAGCCCTAGGTGAGCAGACAGTGCCTGATTAGAGGTTTAGTGCTGAGGAATTGAAGATTTCTCGCAAGGTAGAGAAGTAATGTACGAGCCAAGTACAATTTCAGATAGGGTATTGTCATATCTTGAAATAATGTGAGGATTGAGTTGATACCATTCCATGAGACCAAGTTTTGAGCAAGTTCTAAATTATATTGCAGACAGTCCTAGAAATTAGGCCTATTAGCCCTATTGGACCTAGATTGTAGGAACCCTATGTATGGAGGGTCTAGGAGACTAAAACCTACAAAATCCTTTGTAAAATGAAAAGGGTGTCTGAATGTGGGATTATATTTTCAACTTATTTGGGAAAGTTTTGAAATAAATAGGAAAATGTCACTGTAAAAGGCTACAAGGAAATAAGCCCATTTAGGTCTCTTGGAGAACAAAGTTTGAACTCGACTAGTAAGAGCCATGAGATCCATAAAAATGGAGTCAAATGGGAACATATTCATGGATTAAAACTTTCTTATAACCCCTACAATGAATCATGAATGGTAGAGTGGAGTTGGCACTTAGATCCTTCTAAGTGTAGTAGGAGAAGTGAAGAATTGAACTAACTAAAAGGTGTTAGTCTTTCAAGGTGAAGCACAAGTATTAAAATTCTTACAGAAGTGTTGGAATTGGACTTAGTTAATCATATAATCTAACCAGGACCTAGAGGAGAATAGGTTCCTAGAAGAGACAAGCCAAGGTCTCTTGGATGAAGTGCTAGCAAGCCTTGGAACACTCACATCAAAGACATTGAGGGGGATGTGGGTGGTCAGAAAGTTCCTATATTGGTCAACTATGTGAGCTCTAAAGATCATGATGTTCCCATTTATCTAAAGGTCAAGGTGGTCATGGAGGTGCAGTCTGTGAGGAAGGAGGATGATACCCCTGGTCTGGACATTGCTGAGAAGGGTAATGCCCCTTCTTGTTCTATGAATATTCCTTTTTTTCTAGAATGGTTGACATGGAGGAACGAAATGTGCAACTACTTCAAGATGACCTAGATGAAAAAATTGAACCCTTATTTGGAGTTCTCCAAACTACAAAGGCAACGTCAATGTACTTGTTTCTCCTTATGAAATGAATCTTTATGGAAATTAAAAGCCTCCATCTCAGCTTTTGTGCACTGTCTGCTAGAGTTAATCTTATCCGAGGAAAACTGGACTCTGGGTCGGCTGAGATTGATAGAAATAAGGACAAAGAGGATGAGAATAATTTGAAGAATTGATGCAGGAGCATCCTGGGTGTAAGGGCAATCTTGCATCAACCAAAAATATGTGTTTATTTTTCTATTCAATAAGGGCTACTTTGTACAAAGCTGCTATTTTTGGAAACTTACTATTTTTAGTAAGTTGGTCGTTTGAACTCAGAATATTCTAATTTTCAAGGTGAAAGTTCATCTTAGTCATATAAGAATGCCAGTTGAATTTCATTGTCAGATCATCTATATTAGCAAAGTTATTAAGGATTTACTGTTGAGATTTTACGGTGCAAAACCTTTGAGCTCAATTTTCAGGACCTTAGAGGCTCCGAATCGAGGTCAAACCCCCACCTGACTAGCACTTCACATATCAGCCACTGTAGATCGTGAGCTCCCATTTCTGGAAAGTGGTTATAATAGCCAATCGGAGCTATGGTTCAAAAGTTATGGCTTCCGGAAGTTGGGCTACCTAATCTCATGTTTTGTAAATATTTAAAGCCAACCCTTTTGTAATAAAAGTGAAAAATAATTAAATGCTAAGGGTAGTTGGCCTTAATGGCTATATTTCTAGAACCTTCTCAGGCGGTGGAAAATTGCCTATTTAAGGAAGGCCCGTGGTGTTTTCTAGGGCAGTTATGGGTGGTTATTTGAGGCTTTGTCCTACAGATTATTGTAAGGGATGCCAATGTGGCTTTTGATATTATAATTCTAAAGTTTCTAATTCCACATTTGTGGAGCCAATAAGAAACCAATTTTCTGTTCTTGCAAATTTCTATTGTTTCTCTTTGTTTCTGTCGTGTACTTGTGGTATTAAGTGGAGTCCCCTTATTCAAGTGGCATCAGAGCAAGAAGTTCCTGAGTGTGTAGACAGATTGCCGACTGTGAGGCAGTTTGCACCAAGATTGTGGTTAGGGTTTCAGTGATAACCGCAAAAATGCCTCCATGAAGGGAGGATGGCAGAAGAGCCAGAGGTGTACCACCTGAGGTTAGAGCCCTCCAGAGACAAGTGCAAGCATTGCAGGAAGAGATTCGCAGAGGCATGAATCTTGCTGTAAGAGAGGAAAGTGAGGATGAAGCCGACGTAGA